>VUQI01054558.1:0-10175 GCA_015106735.1 Paratilapia polleni | reverse complement strand
CTCTCTTAGACAAGCTTTCTTGTAATTTCTTTAAGTAGTCTTCAGGAATAGTTCTCCAGGCTTCTTGAAGGACATTCAAAGCTCTTCTTTGGATGTTGGCTGCCTTTTGTTCTGTTCTCTGTCGAGATGATCCCACACTGCTTCAATAATGTTGAGGTCTGGTCTCTGGGGAGGCCAATCCATGACCGATAGTGTTCCATTATGTGTGTTTTTCTATCCAGGTATGCTTTTACTGCATTGGCAGTGTGTTTGGAATCATTGTCATGCTGAAAAATGAAGCTGTTGCCAATCAGATGCTTACCAGATGGTATTGTATGGTGGATGAAAATCTGATGGTCCTTTTCTATGTTCATAATTCCATCAATTTTGACAAGATCCCTAACACCACTGGCTGAAATTCAGCCTCAAACCATGACAGAGCCTCCGCAGTGTTTTATAGATGGCTGTAAACACTCACTGTTGTACCACTCTGCTGACCTCCTCTGTACAAATTCATCACTCCATCAGACCTGTTGTCACTGATCTTCAGTGGCAGCAGGTGTAGTCTGGCATACCTCAGTCTTTCTCCCTGTTTCCCTTCCTTAAGAATGACTTCTTGACAGCCACCCTTCCACTGAGACCATTTCTGATGAGGCTTCAGTTAACAGTCGATGGATCAGCTGAAGGGGCAGATGCATCTCTCAGGTCCTGTGTCAGGTCTTTGCTGGATATTTTCCTATTTCTTAAGGACATGACTTATCAGATGCTGTTCATCTGCTGTAGGTAGTTTTTTAGGCCGGCCACTTCTTCTTTTGTCCTCAACTTGTCCAGTTTTCTCAAATTCTTTAAGGACACACTGCACACCATACTGAGATATACCAAGTTTTTGACTAACAGCTCTTTGAGAATCACCTTGTTGGTGCAGAAATACTATTTTATGCCTGTCAAACTCTGTTATCTTTGGCATTTTTCATAGATTCAACTAAAGAAATGGGATCAAATGATGTGTTTTTGTAACAAGCTGCTAGTAACAAAGTGCCTAAAGATACATTTTAAAATTGTTTCCTTGCTAAGTTATGTTATGCGTAGACACAATACTGGTTCATCCCTTGAGTTAGGGGCCTTTTTTATGCTTCAATGATTCATAGGTCAGTGTTAAGTGGCTTAACAAACAAAAGAACATTCCTCCGAAAATGGTCAGCTACAAGGACTGGACTGAAAAAGATTGAAAAAGCAGCCAATGTCCAAAGAAAAACTTTGAAAGATGTTCAGAAAGCCTGGAGAACTATTGCTCAAGACCACTTTAAAAATTACAAGAAAGTCTGGCTCCTTGGAAGCAAATGAAATGAGGAGAGGCACAAGATTTTGCACAGTACTGTATTTAAGTCCATTAATGTGTGTGTGAAGGCAAAAGGAAGTCTGTATCTCATAAGAAAACTAAAGTGCTCTTTAAAAAAATTACAGAAGGGTTTAGAATATAACAGCACATCATTGCAAAAACTTGGAAAACGTTATGAGTGTATAAACCACTGTGAAAATGAATAAGGCACCATCTTGTAATCCCGTATTCCTTAATACATTTATGATGATATTGCTGTAAAATTAGATTTATGATTCTACAGATTCTGCCTGTTTAACTAGGCTAAATAGGACAGGCAAACTGTCATTCATTTTGTCTCTTTTCTAGTTAAGTTGACTATGCAGCAGATACAGCTGGTAGTACAGCTGGCACAGCTGGGTGCAAATTTAACAAATATTAAAAATGCAAAAACTTTCAGTTTGTGTAGTGCAATCGTTATTCATTTTATGGATGCCTACTTCTACTTTGTCTCAATGTTA
The DNA here is from genome assembly GCA_015106735.1 of Paratilapia polleni. Classification (NCBI taxonomy): domain Eukaryota; kingdom Metazoa; phylum Chordata; class Actinopteri; order Cichliformes; family Cichlidae; genus Paratilapia; species Paratilapia polleni. The sequence continues at coordinate 8,357 of VUQI01054558.1, read as the reverse complement.
AGTCAAATTTTGCCATTAGTAACTCACCAGTCAAAAAGTAAAAGGTGGAGTTACATCATAAAGAAGATTTGACTTTCTCCCCCACAGAGTAGCCTCAGATCTGTTGTTTCTATTTCCTTCTAATCTTATGTCACTAAGGAACCTGAATGTATTTTATGAAAGCCTGATCATTAATGTTGTTGACAGTGAGGTCATGGATAACGTCCACACCAGAAACATCACAGCACTGATTCTGAAAGAATTAATGGGCACCAATTGGCTAATGAGGCTGAAACAGCATCATTCCAGTCAATTTAACCACACTCCCCTGCCTCTGTTTGCATTGTGATCACGTAAACTGCAAAATACATCCCAAAGTGCTTCACGATGACCCCCCCGAAAACTCAAGGTTTTCACTATGAAATTTACTGAACGCTAACTGAAATTTCACCAGCAGATTTTGTGGCCCTAGCTGAGACAAACCTCACCACTGCTCTATCCTCCAGCTTCCACAGCAGTCAAATTAGCTGTCCCACCCTATTGTTAAATGATCCATTCATTCTTTGTGGGCCTGTTGGCTCATCCACAGCTTCTGGTCAGTGAAGAGTGCCTATTCTGTCGTGCTTTCTGTGCTTGTAGGAATGTAATAGGGCTGACTGAATGCTGTGATCAAACTGCCTGTCTGTCTCTCTGACTGGCATAAATATCTGCACTGTCTGCTTAACTGTTGAATTGGCTGACCACCTGTCTGAGCACCTGATTGTGTCGAGTCTGACTGCATCAATATCGAATTTCCTAAATGTCTGTCTCACTGTGCAAAAATTGAATTTCTGCCTGAAGGCAGATCTGTGTGACCTGTCTGTCTGTCTGTCTGACAGCTCGACTGCTTGACTCCCAAAATGCCTGAATATTTGACTAGCTGCTTGTGCACACCTGTCTCTCCTCTCTCCTGCCACTCTCAATAGCTGCTTGCCTGCGTGAGCCAGAAAGTCAATCACAACACAATCACATCAAGTGACAGGAAAATTGGGATGCAAGGAACAGCTATTATTGATGGTTTTATTTTTGCAAGTGATTAACACATTCCGCAATCACCCGTCAGATGTCAAAAATAAAGCATTACAAAGCATCTGACAGAGCATATGGTATATAGCTCAGTTCAAATCACTTCCAAACTTTTTGTCCTTCAAACCAAAGTCATTAACTTTTTTGATTTTACTACAGATACCACTGGACATTCAAGGTTAAAAGCTCAGTGCCACTATGATAATCAGAGCATGGGTAACTGGCCATAGCTAAGGCTGAAATAGATCTCTTGCTGGGCAAAAAAAAAAAAAATACATATAGTACTATTTTTCTTTTTTTTTCTTTTTTTTATTACGTCAAAAGTGCTTTGTAAAGCATTTGCAGTGAGAGACAATAGCAGGATGAATTTCTCACTGGGATAATGTGCAGCAGAGCTTCTTCCTCTGCGTGTTGTCTCTATAAATATTCAGAACTATAGTCCAGGGGTCATGTTTGGCGCTAGGAAAGCAGTGGTTATTCAAACAGGGTTTTGCTGGCGTGTTGCAAAAGGTTGACAGAGGTCATGTTGACTGAATGGCCCTGTGGCCTGCTTCACTTCTTCTGCACATAATATTTAAAAGTTTTCTGTTTTACTGTCTCTCACACTTTGCTTGTCTAAACCCTCCATCTCTTTATCTCTATTCTCATCTTACTGGCCACACTTTTTCTTTTAGGTTTTCCCTGTTTAACTCAACCCTGACTTTATCTGTCTGAAATGCCATCTATTTCTCTTTCTGAGTCCCCCTCAGTGCATATTGCCGTATTTCCTCTTTTCTTTATGAGAGAATACTTGCACAAACCAGAAGCATGTGACTGTAACATAAATAGCCACCTTAATTTTGCCAGGTGTCCTTTTTCCACTTTGGTTCTTGCATGGATGTATTAATTAATGAGTTTTAGAGGTGTTGGCAGGCGTATTTTGGGTGACTGTACAGAAAACATGGACATAGCCACCATGATGTCACCCCTTCGTTTGTGAAGTCCCATTCTGAAGCCTCAAGCTGAGCATTTTGGTCATGGCTATCTTGAATTTTTGAAACCAGATGTAAGGAGCAATCTGACTGAGTTCATACAGTAGCGACTTGTCAGTCTCATTGTAGCCATACCCTGGTTCATCATCTATTTTACCTTACATGAAATCATAATTTACCAGCGGAACATCATATTGTTTTGAAGACTTGAAATTAGCAATTGAGGGTCTGTACTCATTAAGAAAATGTTTACTGAGGTCACAAAACAAGTGAAAAGCAGGGTAATTTCCCATAGATTTCTACACAGTAAGACTTCTTTCCAGGGGAGTCGCCCTCTGCTGGCCAATAGAAAGAATGCAGATTTAAGTCACTTTAGCGTTGTTTTAATTTTTTCAAACCAGGAAGCTACATCCATCTTTTTATATACAGTCTATTATTAAGCCTCAGTGACTCTGACAGCTGTGTGGTCCTATCTAATATTGTGTATGTTGTTTGCTTCCTGTTGACACCCAGTAAAAATCTGCACTCTTTATTCCTGCATTACTCCTTCATTCCTCCCTCTGGCAGTTCTTTGTCCCTCCATCACTCCTTTTTTTTCACCTCTGCTATCTGCCTTCTGAAAGCCTCAGCCCATTCAATTAGCCATCTGCTAGCTGGGCCGACAGCAACAGCAGCAGTGTGACCGGCCGGTTTGATGATGTGACCTCTGGGATCAGGACAGGTGAATGGCCCACAATCAGCCGCTTTGATTACTCCCTTAACCACTGCAGAGCAGCCAATTTACCACAGGGTTACCACTGAACCTATTAACCTGTTAGCCTGCACAGCCACAGCGAGGAAATTGGATGCTGAAGGAAAGGATATAATGTGGTGTTTTCTAAAGGAAATCCTGTTTGATTTCCATTAGATTTGCCCTTCAGCTGTAGAAAAATAAAAACAGGAGTTGGTTTGGGTCCATGTGATACATGATTACCTGTGTTACAGTCACCAAACTTGTAATCAGGAACATAATCCAAGAGATTACAGTCACTTAATTCAAACACCACTTTAAATGATAAACACATTAAACAATATCTGCAGCATGGATCAGTATACAGCACAAGAGTTTATCTCTGTGTAAGCGAATGCGATATTAAGGTCAGTAAGAACAGAAACCAGTTAGAGAACAGCACCCCACTGATTATGCTGCTCCTAAGTACAAAATTGAAGATAACACCAATGCCCCCAGTGGCTTTACAATAATTGCTATTATTACTGTAAAGGATAGACTGAGACTGCATATGAGAATCTTACAGGCAGCAGACTATGGTTTAAGTGGTTATAAGAGGAAACATTATACAGCAGCCTTTATAAAACATTCCTCAACAACTGCACAGAGTCAGGAAGCACTCACATCAGGGAGCCAAACCTACTGTAAAGGAAATGAAATGAAAAAAGGAAAAATAAAGAAAAAGGAAATTAACTTCTGGGTTTTCGCCTGCTGTAATACTGGAAATTGTAGTGCTACTGTGAACAATTTCAGCTCTACTTTACACTTGGAGTCAATTACACTAAGCTACACTCCAATGGGATAAATGAGCCCATGAGAAAGAAAAAAAAAAGGCATGTCAGCCGAGATATGGATGAAAGAGGGGATGGCTCTGTTGGTTGTAGCAGCAAAGAGTGCTTTGTGAGATTTCACTGAATACCAGATTAGTTTTGAATGCTGGAAAACAAAATCCTGCTGTTACACTGTTCTAACAGGGTCTTTGAGTGATGCCTCGAATTCAGCTACTCTGAAACATGAAAAGGTTTTTATGATCAGTGAGACAAAGAATGGCCACCTGCAGAAACTCATCAGGACCAGTTTAAACACAAAGAGGCAATTACAGTATGTGATATCATACTACTGGCTATTGGTTTCATGAAGGGTCCTGTACCATTTTTAACTGCACTGCAACTTCCATCATGAAACTTCATACAGAAACATTGTAAGACAGAGACATAGCACATGGATGTCCTGCACCATCCCCCAAAGAGCCAGTCATCTGTTCAGTCCAGGTTCAACTGTAAGTTGGCAGGCATATCTACTTGCTTACTGTATCCCTAATGTGAATTAGCATGGCATTTGTTGAGATGCTGTGGTGTGCGAGCCAGAGAAACTGATATTTTTGGCACTTATAATTGAGCTGTAAATGAAGCTGTGAAGTAAATCTGCAGGGGAAAAACTGTTTAAATCCTTATTTTGTGGCCAAATTGTTAAAGATTTTTAAGTAGTTTAAAAAAACAAAACAAAAAATAAAACAGATTTCAGTGATGATTCTGTACAACCAGCTTTAATGTCCCAGTGACCACTGACGTTAAAGTTAAGTCACTGTCATCATTCATTTAGACAGGAGCTTGGTCTTATTAACAGTAATTTCTGCTTGGAGGCACGAGGATGGCTGCTGAACAGCAACACTTACTTCTAGAATGACTTGGATCCAGTCCTCTAACTATACTTTTACAAACTTTTTAAGTGTCACATTATTGACTGGAATGCCTCCTTATAATATGTATGCAAGTGAACTTCAGCACTTCCTAAATATAACTTATATCTCCCGATTCTAACTATGTGTCTTTGATCTCTGACCTTCCACATGCGGCACAGAAACAGATATTTCTGCTTCCTTAACGTGCTCTCATACATATGCTATCTTGGCAAGTCTAATTTATTAACTGTAAGTGTCCTGTTTTTTATTCTGGCATAAAATTTAGAATGACACTATCCACTCTGTGCATGTCATGAATCCATAAGTGTCTCTAATTTAGGATGGAGAAAGGAGGGCTGCAGGAAGGTGACCCCAACTGTGTTCTTAATCATCAGCTGGTCCAGATGAGGTTAAGAATGAAAATTGGTTTGGCTCTGTAGTGAATCTATTATCATATCTCCTCACCCTCATCTACCCTTCTTTCTTTGTTTCTCATCTCTGTTAGACGCTGTTCTACATCTCACTCCCTCTCCTTGTCTATCTGTCTCCTCGTTTTCTTTCTCTCGTTTTCTTCATTCTCTTTTTCCCCTTCATCTTTTTCTCTGTGATGTTAAAAACTGCCTCAGCATATTGATAATGGGATTTATTTAAATAGCTTTTCCTAAAGTGAAGGACATTCTCTATGACATCTGCAGTAATTATGTTGAATCATGTAGGTGATTCTCCCGCTGGTCTCTATAATCCTCGAGACACTTACTGACCAACAATCAGACTCTTCTGGTTTACTGTGGCTCTGAGCTCCCACCAACTGTGGTCAGCATTATGTTGTCGATGCAGCTGATATTTCTTAAGGGAATTTTTTTACAAATTTGGCGCAATGAAGGGTGAAATCATTAGAATTTGGTGGTCAAAGGGGTAAACTTTAAGTACATTATGAGTACACATGTTTTTAGTCAAGAAGCATGAAAAAATTTCATATAAATAGCTTATAGGAAAAATCGATGATGATGATGCTATTGCACAGTGGTGCAATGGTTAGCTCTGTTGCCTCACAGCAAGAAGGTCCTGGGTTTGAATCCACAGGCCAACTGGGGCCTTTCTGTGTGGAGTTTGCACATTCTTCCTATGCATGCGTGTGTTCTCTCCAGGTACTCTGTTTTCCTCCCACAGTCCAAAGACATGCTGTTAGGTTTATTGGTAAAATGGCCATAGGTGTGAATGTGAATGAGAGTGTCTGGCTGAGACAGACTGGCATCCTGTCCAGGGTGTACCCCACCTTTTGGCCTGGGACAGCTGGGATATTCTCCAGCCCTCCCCACGACCCTGAATTGGATAAGTGGAAGAAAATTGATGTGTGAGATCTCTATATTTAACATATTTTCAGGTTGTAATGAGCTCAGAACCTAGATGCAAAACTCAAACTGTATAAGCTGCTGTAATGAATCACTTTAGTCATGAGTTATCTGACTGAAATCGGAAACAGAAGGGTATTTTTTTTTTTTGGTGCCAGTGCTTTGTCGGTGCCTTATAGGGCTGTGCCATATCGTATTGTCCACGATAGTATACATTTTTACGATATACGATAGTATTAAAAAAGTGTCATATCATGATATCAGTGATAGAACAATGCCATGCCTTTATGTCCCCTAGTGGGCACAAAAAGGAGACAAGCCCAGACATGTCTGAGAGCAAGAGCCACTCTGTTCAATGATAGTCTGATAGTCGTTCACAGTGGACATAGAGGGCCTCCTTTACTCCTCTCATGGGAGTAAATACCTGGGACTCTCCGCCAGTGATTTTAGAACTGAAGAAGCCTTTTGGATGAGAGGCAAAACGTCTTCATAAACCTAAAGAAATCCAGTTGCCTTCTTTTCTTGCTCTCAAGCCTACCATGACCTAGATGACTGAGAACCTACACAGGCATACTTTAGTTGTTGTTAAACTAAAGTATTAAGCAGTTATGTTATACTTTTACTTAAGGTTCCCAGGGAAAACACTACCTAGGCTACTTTTGTGCTAACACTTGACTTATGCTATGTATCTGTATATAATGCTGTGTCAATACTATTGAACTATAATGCTGCTGCTGCTGGCAGCTTCTGGCAATAGATTCATACTTCAAATTACATAGTCTGTCATCAGTGACAGTAGCTCACATGCCTTTTATTTTGTTTGCACTAATAAATGCTGCTGCCTGCAAGCTGCAGTCACAGATAAAATGTTCAGTGTTTTTTTATTGTCTGTATTGTCAGAAATATCATTATCGCAAATTTCCTTGAAATATCATGTTATAATTTTGAGACTATATTGCCCACCCCTAGTGCCATGACGTGCCGGCCGTGGCTACAGTCCTAAAACAATCCTGTTCTAGAAGGTCCACTCTAGCGGGTAGGAGAGGTGGAAGCATAAATCTCAGGTTTATCAGCCTGGAGATCCTGATCTTTGTCCCATTTGGACCTCGGTATTTTGCACTTTGTTTTGCTTTTTTCACTTGCTAATTTGAAACTACTTAATTACTTTTACGTGCTATAAAATACTTGGTTAGATTTAGACAAAGTTTGCGGTTTGGGGTAACATGTGACCCTTCACAGCTATAATCCTATGCGTTGAAAAATGACAACTTCAGACTCACAGACCCATCTTATTCACGCCATAATCTAGTGCATCAGGGCACTGATGGCACAGGACACCTTGTGCATAAATTAGTCCCGCCAGTACCTTTGATGAAATGCCACTAATTGACACCCTGGGAACGAGAACAGGCCCATCCATTTAATTCTGTCTGAGCTGCATTTTTTATACAGGCATGGATGTAAACTGCAGCTTGACTGGACTGGTGGAGGTGCAGAGCCACAAGGTGGAAATTTTTCGCTTTTTCTTTTTAGAACATTCTGCAAATTTGCAAAAAGTCAACCCGCTTCCTTTTCCTTTCATACACAGGACTCACAGACAGTTCCCACACAGTATGGGATTTCCTTTCACTACAAACACTTGTTGGTTCATTAGGAACCTGTTGGAATGACTGACTGAAGCTTGTTAGGCTGATTAAAACATCACGTTTAATTAGCGGCTGTATCACGGCTCACTTCACAGCTGCTGTAGCATCAGAAAGATAGAGGATAAATGTAAGTGTTAAAATTCCTGTGCTCTGTCTGCTATCTCAGTGTGATGCCTGGCAATCACAAGAGAAATGAGTGACAATACAGTCTCCTCCTTCTTATGTGGTTGTGCCAATAATCACAAATTATCCATCCAGGGAACCCCAGTAGTCTAGTATGAGTTCACAGAAATCTGGACATCTGAAGAAGTACAAGTATACACTTATAAAAATACCCCCCCTATTTGTGCTGTAGACCTAAACTTTTTCTCTGTATACAGCCATGGTCTAGGGTACATATTCATTCATTCATTCATTCATTTGTTTACATTTATGTTGAACATGTACATGTAAATAATAAAAATATAACAGAAATATCTTTATAACAAGTTACAGAAAACAAAATCATAATTAAAGATGACATTTAAAATGTGCAGATGATACTTTTACATTCTCAAAAAGGAGTGGGATAAACTTATTAAACCCCACCCCCTCTCAATTCATAGATTACGGCTTTTCTGTGTAATATAATATAATATAATATTCATTATATATATATATATATATATATATAAATATATATATACATGGAAAAAATTAAGGGACCACTGCAAAATTATCAGTTTCTCTGATTTTGCTATTTATAGGTATATGTTTGAGTAAAATGAACATTTTTGTTTTATTCTATAAACTACTGACAACATAACTCCCAAATTCCAAATACAAATATTTTCATTTAGAGCATTTATTTGCAGAAAATGAAAAATGGTCAAAATACCAAAAAGGTCCAGTGTT
>VUQI01054550.1:10358-20873 GCA_015106735.1 Paratilapia polleni | reverse complement strand
AAATTGTGATGGATAGACAACTGGGTCAGAGCATCTCCAAAACTGCAGCTCTTGTGGAGTGTCCCCGGTCTGCAGTGGTCAGTATCTATCAAAAGTGGTCCAAGGAAGGAACAGTGGTGAACCGGTGATGGGCGGCCAAGGCTCACTGATCCACGTGGGGAGCAAAGGCTGGTCCATGTAGTCCGATCCAACAGACGAGCTACTGTAGCTCAAACTGCCAAAGAAGTTAATGCTGGTTCTGATAGAAATGCACAGTCACAGAATACAGAGTGCATCGCAGTTTGTTGTGTATGGTCAGCAAAAGGGGGACCAACACAATATTAGGCAGGTGGTCATAATGTTGTGCCTGATCGGTATATGTCAGTGTTGTGTTTAGAGCCTGTTTACGGCCTGTTTTTTTCCTGCCACAAGTTATCAGAGAATCAGGTTGAAGCCCTAGATTGCGCACGACTAATGCATATTACAGCTGGTCTGTCAGAAATGCATGCCAGATGGTTGGATAGCTTAGGAAACCCCCGCAGACGTCTGATTAGGATGTTACGGTGTTGCCCATCAATCTGTAACTTTCCAAAACTGATAATCCGTGGATGGCCAGCTTCCTGGAGGTGAGATTTATTGGCACGGGGCAGAAAAAACACAGGAAAGAGTGAGGAAAGGAGAGGCCAATGTGGTCATTTAGATGTGTACATCCTAATTCATCAGTAGTTCTTTGAGGCCGTAACCTGATTGTATCCATGAGAGGAAACACCAGACAAATTCTGGTTTTATTCTGCACTACACAAAGTTTTATACTTTATGTCCAGGGTTTCCAGAGTTCAACCTGTGGGCCAGTGGTGTCCCTTAGTAGCAACTTGTGCATTCTGCAAGCAAGACAAGACATCCACTGCTCATACTGCAGTATGATATAGAGCACAGTGTGAGACCAACAGAGCATTTCTATTCAATTTTTGCTCTTTTTTAGCCATCACAGCAAACTAAACCTTTCTAACATTAACAAATATGGTTGGTGTCAAGGAATGCCAACTCCATAATGGTTAAAAAACTACAAACTGGTACAAAAATGACCTGTACCAAACAATAACGGGCATTTTCTTAACAGAAACGTTACAAATGTCCGAATGAATCTGTGGTCTCTCGTTGTAAACAGGCTTCAGCAGCAGTAGGAAGGAGAGGTGAAGCATGTGAGGAATGAGGCGAGGTGTATGTGTGAAGGGTTTAGTGGCAGCAAGAATGACAGCATGGCGACAGCTGCTGCTTGCTATAGCTGACACACATATAACAGGTGCATCCATTAGAGCCGCAGTATGAGTAATGCACATATCAGATGAACTCTGCCGATTAGACAGATTGCATTTGCTCAAATTGGAATCTTCGCTAGTGACTGACAGCAGTTTAGCTTTTTATTAGCTTTTTTAAATGTACAGTATCTGCATCTGTAATCAATGACCAGTGGGTGCAACAAGAAGTCTTGAACCAGATATCCATTATCTGCTGTTCAGACATTGTGGTTGCAATGGAAGTCCTGAAAAACTGGCTGTTGCCTCCAGAAGCTCCATCAGCAGACCAGCTGAGGGGTTCAGATTGTGTGTTATTTATTACTGTCAAAGGAGGAATTCACAACATTTTTATTTTAATTTTTATTCTGCTGGCATCCATTTAATCAAAATTAAGGCAGCTGTACTCCCCAGCACAACAAAGACAGTGAATATGCATGACATTCATGAACAGATATGAACAGATTTTGATGCATAGATCTGTTTATTTAGTCAGTCTTATATTTTGGGGATATTCTTTCTCTAGGCTTTAGATTATAGATTATATAAATTATATTGCAAGATACAATTATAAATCAGTTTTTTTTCAGACTTTTGTCAGATTGGCATTTGCAGAATTGTCTTTATATATATATATATGGACACAACTATGCCTGAATTATTTTGATACTCCAAAACTTTTCAGCAGTTATTAACAGTTATGTTAATTATCTTTTCCTGTGATTTCTAATTTGTGATTTATAGACATTTATTTGATATCAGAGATAATGACATCTAATGACACTGAATGACTTTTTCACTCAATTTGCAGCCATCAGACAGTGAAGGTTGTAAAAGTGCTTTAATTGCCTTCATGGCCTCATGTCGATAGCTCCTCGCTGCCTTTAATGCTCCTGCACCCTCCCAGAGAGATGTGTTGGCAGTTTGAACCTATGCCACAAATGAGCAATATGCAAAACGTTTCTCCTGTGTGACTCATAAAAATCCTCACAACCTGGGCCTTTACATGCATCCAAAAGGTTGAAAATAATCCTTGAAATTTGAAATGTTCTTCTTCTTTTTCTGTTTAAACAGAAAGGAAACACTGCCCTCCATATAGCTTCTCTTGCTGGGCAGACAGAGGTGGTGAAGGAGCTTGTTACCCACGGTGCCAACGTCAATGCACAGTCTCAGGTAAGGACACCACCACACACACACACACACACACGCATGCACTCACAAGGCTCTACAGTAAAATCATCTCTGTTGGAAGACCATGTTTGAGTGTGTGCATTCATGCAGATGAATGTGTACACAACTATAGTACACAGAGGGTCCATCTGTGTGTGTGTGTGTGTGTGTGTGTGTGTGTGTGTGTGTGTGTTTGCTTGCTGTGTCAGCAGCTCTGCTGTGCAGTTTAGCCCACATTCAATAGTCAGCACACACACATACACACACACAGTGGACTTGTCACCACAGCAACCGTAATGATGTCACAGTGAAAGCTTTGGCTGGAGCTGATGAGAGGAAGAAAATTACATCAGTATTGATGAGCTATAATCTTTAGTGCTGAGCTGAAATTCCTGTTAGTTTCTTTCCATCTGTGATTTTACTTTCATTTTAATATTTTAAATCAGAGTACAGCACTGTAAGAACAGTGGGAATAGTTAACACCCCATACTCTGCAATAAAAAGTTAGTTTGCAGCAAATTATATTATGTATGTTAATGCATTGATGTCAGGAGAAGGTCATTTGATTTCAATGCAAAATCTAAAAGTTATCAGTGTTGGGCGTAACACATTACTGTAATCACATTATGCATTACTGTACTAAATTCAGTAGATTACAGTTATTTCCGTTAAAAAGTAGCTTATCTGCATGATGGGCAGATAGAAGGTGCTTTTTCCCCCCCTGCGCACTTGCACTACAATCAGCTGATTTCTGTTTGTGTGATGGAAATGGTGGAGCTGTCTACAACTTTTGAGTAGTGGAGCAATGGACATTGCTTTTATTTTTATTGCACAAGAAGACGTGAACACAACGGTAAAGTGCAGTCTGCATCAAGGACAGTAACCACTCCACTAGTACTAACACAACATTGACTTTTTACAAGCATCTTCACAAATGGCGTACTAACACAAAGTTAGCAAAGAACCCAGAGTGATGTTAAAGCAGATTGTATGCAGACCCCAGCCCAGAAGCCTGGAGTTCAATAGGTAACAAAGGCAGTGATGAGCAGTCAGGCTTGTAGCATTGTAGCTTCCATTTCTATCTGTACCAGTTCCTACGGTAGAATTGCAGTGGCAATCACTGTGAAGTGCTCTTTGGGCTGGTTTTTATTGTTGCTGTTGACTTTGTGTTACTTAAACAATAAAAGAAAGAGCTTGGGATTGTAGATTCAGGTTTGTATTGTTTACTGGTAATTATGTGACGATGCATGTTATGGAGTAACGTGAAAATAATGTAACAAGCAGTTTAACAAAATTACTCTCTCCAGGGAGTAATTAAGTAACGAGTAATTTGTAATACGTTACTTTTTTTGAGTAACGACCCCAACCCTGGTAGTTACACAGTAATTATGTGGAGTGATCTACATGTCTCCTGAATATATTAATGTACATTTGTGTCTTTGTTTGGGTGAATCCGAGGATTGCAGCGTTCTGTTGTCTCACAGTCTATATTAAAGGAATAGTGCAACATTTTGGAAATTGTTTTTGTCCAACACATGTTGATAGATTGGATTAAAGCAATGCTTTAACCTTTGAAAATGTGTTGTAATTAAAATCAGAACCATGAAGCTGATTGTGGGAGTTGAAGGTGGCTGCTATCAGGAGGCTAGAAATTCTTCTAATGTGTAAAATCTAAGGGGCACATGGCTTTTGGTTCTGCGACACTCCAAATACTTACTGAAGAATATTTTACTACAATAAAAACCCCTAAAAAGACACAATATAAAAATGGTATTTGTGTCGACTTTCTATTGAAAACATATTGAAAATTACTTGGAAAAAATGTTAACCCCACAGAATTTGTATTTTTGGGCTACAGCTCCAAGGGGTCCCATTCTTTCTAATTCAAGTCAAGTCACTTTATGTATTTAGCACATTTAAGCACAACAGACAAATGATCAAAGTGCTGTAAAGCAAGTAAAACTATCAACAAACAGTTAAAACAATACAAATAATTTAAGAACATAAAAATAGTTTAGTAATTAATAAAAAATACTAATAAGGTAATAATATAAAAGTAATAATAATAACAACAATGATACTTATAAAATAAAATAATAATAATAAAAAAAGATACACTGGGGGAGAATGACACAGTGAGTTAAAACTCGTCTGAGGTTGAAAAGCTATTGAGAAGAGTTTTCAGTTGGGATTTAAATACTGTTAGTGAGGTAGATGACCTAATCTGAAGAGGGAGCTGCAAGTGAGAATGCCCAGTTGGCTGTACGTGCCAACCGGCTTTTAGTAATGGAATTAGTAAAAGCCGCTGATCTGCGGACCTGAATGAGCAGCATGGGACATTACAGGATTTTAGAAAATCTGATACATAACCTGGAGCAAGCCAATGCAGGTGCTTATATGTGAACAATATTTTTAAAACGTATTCTATACTTCACAGGAAGTCAGTGTAATAATTAAAGAATAGGCGAAATATGATCATGCTTCCGCGTAGCTGTCAGGAGTCGAGCAGCAGCATTTTCAACCTGCTATCATGATATTAGTGTTTTGCTCAGTCCAACATATAACTTTTTGGACTATCTTGCCAGTGCCCCCTATGAAAAAGAAGTCAGAGGAGTACAGTTTTTGGACAGGTCTGTTCACCAGCAAGAGGTGGTACTTATCCTCTTCTGACTTCAAAGGGGGCTTGTAAACTAAAATGCTTGTTCTAGAGCACCACTATAGCTCACTTGGACCTGTATGCCGAAAGGCTGCAGGGGCCTGGGTTCGATTCGGCCCCAGATATTTCCTGCATGTCATTTCCCCTTGCTCTCTCCCTACTTTCCTGTCTATTCTCTAGTCTGGTAAAGGCTAAAAATGATTGTTCTGAGAAATACTTCGTGGAGAAAGGAGGGGTCTCCTCTTATATTTTCTGGGTCACTAGACACACTGGGGACATATAATTATGTTTCAAAACTATGAAAAGTGGATTTTGCATAATTTGCCCCCTTTAAATTATATGTATAATGAGAAAAGCATTTGGTGCAATAACACCAGAATAACTACAAAGAAGAGAGGAGGAGGAGGATGAAAGGGAGCTTTTTTGCATGCTGAAGAGGTTTTTGGATGCCTGTGTTGCTGTGGAGATATGTTTTCTTATATCTAGTGTGGCACCACACACACACACTTGTCAGCTTCAGCCCCACATCAGCTTTTATCTACGCTCTTATCAGGTGTGAGGTATTTGTGGAGGTGACGGTATGTACACCATGATAACTCTGCTGGATTATAACATTCGTGTGCAGTTGCAGGAGTCAGGGGAAAAATGTCCCTGCTTTGAAGTATGAGTGGGTTGTTCAGATCAAAGTTTTAATCCATAGCGATGTGTGATGATGAAGCAAATTTACTGAAAATTTGATTAAGACACCTATTATAGATTGAAAAATGTTTTTTCCAGTCAATTTCATACCTGACACATCAAGGTGGTTTATCACATTAATGCAGAAATCCTCTAAATCCAATATTGCCATAAAGCAATCCTGCTTATTGATTTCCAGCACCACCCATAATGACCTAATCCAAGAAGAGAAATGAATGGGATTGATCACCTCATCACCTGACCCCACTTTGATATCAGCCTCACTAACATTTATGGTGTTTTTAGTGTAGTAACATCGCTCTGTTAGCAGCTGTTCTGTAACTTGTGAAGTAAAGCAATTAGCTTTTAGTCCCAGTATATTTTTGTCCACACACAGAATTTTTGGGGGGTACGAGAAATGACAACCACAGTCTGTCGAAGTCCATCTCTTTTTTTTTTCTTTTTTTATATTTAGACAAACTGTTTTGCTTGTCATTTCTTTCCTGAAAACTTAATAGTATCACATACTGTATATAAAAGATGGACATATCCACTGTGATGTCACCATTAGTTTGTGGATTGTTGTTTTTTCCAGTCTATGGATGCAAGCTGCATCCATAGACTGTATGCCTGCAACACAGAGACAGCATACCTGTTAATCAGTAAAAAACAAAGAAATTACTGGAATTCCACTTCTAGGATGGGCTATTAATCAAACAGGAAGCCATGTTATTTATTTTTGTGTTATTTCCTGGAAATACAGATATTTCTATTAAAAATGCTCCAAAAGATACCAGCATCACAAAACACACAGACATGAACTCCATTTTAGTGACTTGAATTAGCTGTGGGGACATGTAGCAGAGCTACCTGCCACAGCCTCCTCTGTCGGCATCCGTCAAACAGATCATGCCCAAATGTATAAGTTTAAGCCTTAATACAGGTTGAAGGGGTGTCTTGTTAAAAACAATACCCTTATACTGCTGAACTGGTAACTGTAAATATGCTTATTTCTGCTGTAGAGTTGGACATTTTTAACAGAGGAATCAGTGGGGATTGACTCACTTTTGGAGCCAGCCTCAAGTGGCCATCAGAGGAACTGTAATTTCATTAACTAGGAAAACTGAGTAATTAGTATTTTTTCCTGATTGCCTATCCCTCGAAGATAGAGAAAATATTTATTATTGTTTTCAGACTTTCCTTTTGTGACCAGTAATTAATTTGTAATTAAATGTACCTATCTCATTGTCCTGGACACAAAAGCAAAGTTTGAAAAGAATAAAATCTACACTGACTGGCCAGAAAACAAAGTCACCACCTGGATTTAACTGATGATGTGGATCTTTAAAGATTAACAGCTTGATTGTTCATTGTTTTGTTTCTCTGCAGAATGGCTTCACTCCGCTGTATATGGCGGCGCAGGAGAATCACTTGGACGTGGTGCAGTTCTTATTGGACAACGGCTCCAGTCAGAGCATCGCCACTGAGGTAAAGAAAGTCACACAGACAAACACACAAAAGCACCAACGCACAAAGAGACAGTCTAATGCATGTTTGCACACACTCACAAACCCACAACAGCTTCTAATAGCTAACCAGCCCTCATTTAGCCCCCCTGTAATTACACTGGAACATTATTACCAACAGTTTCTTTGTTTGAAATGTTAAATGGGTGCCTGCCACCCATGGCTCATTTAGGAGACAAGCTATGTAACACATGAGGTTACTGTTTATTAGGGGTTAAAAAATAATTATTATCATAGATGAATTTGTTGCCTAGAGGGAGTAAAGAGGCAGGATGATTAGAGTGAAGGAGGCAGAGGCAGCAGCAGCAGCAGCAGCAGCATATATTCATTCAGAGTGACCTTGGCTGTCTTCAGCTGCCTACAGAGGGAGGAACCAGTGACGTTAACAGGAGACTGACATCTGTGCCACAAGCAAACGCTGCGCTCTGAGTGTGTCACAGCTTTCCATCATCTGCAGTAGTATGGCAGACGGCCAACTGCCACCACTGCAAGACTAAAGTGTGACAATCATTTTTCATTTTGGTCAAACCTTTCAATTTCTGATCCATTCACTTTAATTTACATTGTATTGTGACTGATTCTGTAATATTGTGAAACAATAGCAATTAAATAATAGCGAACAACTAGGTTTGGGTATTGTGCCACTATGATACCTGAGTTTCAGTACAGCTAAAAGAAGAAAGTATTTCTGATATCCTTTTTTGGAGTAGTATAGACTTCTTCTTCTACAAACTTCCTCTTTTGTTTAACCCTCTGAGTTCTTAGTCATCATCAGTGGCAACCCCGACCCTAACCCTAGCTCTACCCCTGCTTGCAACTGGAATATGTAATTGTTTACCAAGGTCTTGGCAATCAGGTAACAAAGTAATCATTTAAATCATTTTCAAAGAAATGATAACAAAGTAAAGTAATCATTCTAATTGATACACATGGAAAAACTTTTCATTTTTTCCAAAAAAGTCCATTTTGACTTCATACAAAGTGTAGGGTTGTGGTCGAGTTAATGATGACTTAGACCTCAGAGGGTTTACAAGTATGAAATATTTAAACACAAACATCAATTCAGTACAAATTTTGGCAGTGTTTTTATTTAAATCAGAAACTAGTTTGTTAGGAATTTTAATGTCTTGATCACACATGCCCAAAATATGACCAGAGAACCAAAAGGGGTCCCTGGAGCATCTTAATCCAGTCCAGCACATGTTAAAAGGAAAATATAATGACCGTCCAGTGACCTAATTTAAGTGTTCATATAGCATTTGGGTTATATATATATATTTTAACCTGTAACCATGTTTTGATTGATATCTAAAGTGTGGCCCTTCACTTATATATGTGGCAGTCTGTGAAAACATGTTTCCCACCTCTGGTCTAGATTGTGAAAAGTTGGCTTCAGTAATAGAATACAGAACAATTTACAGTACCTAAGAAAGATGAGGACAAATGGTAGGAACACTTCAGAGATTACTACTTTCACTTCTTAATTTTCAGTATTGTATTTAACTTTAAACATGAAGCCACAAATCGCTGGCCTCTTAATTATTGTCCAGTAAATGTTAAATATGCATATGCAGATACACTATATTTCCAAAAGTATTCGCTCGTCTGCCTTCACACGCATATGAACTTGAGTGACATCCCATTCTTAATCCATAGGGTTTAATATGATGTCGGCCCACCCTTTGCAGCTATAACAGCTTCAACTCTTCTGGGAAGGCTTTCCACAAGGTTTAGGAGTGTTTATGGGAATTTTTGACCATTCTTCAGGAAGCACATTTGTGAGGTCAGGCACTGATGTTTCAGCATACCAAGACATTTTGGACAATTTCATACTCCCAACTTTGTGGGAACAGTTTGGGGATGGCCCCTTCCTGTTCCAACATGACTGTGCAACAGTGCACAAAACAAGGTCCATAAAGACATGGATGAGCGAGTTTGGTGCAGAAGAACTTGACTGTAGTTACACCTCCTCTCCTCCTCGTCTCTTTTTCGTTCCCTCCATCATTCTTTTGTCTGCCTCCGTCTCCTCCTGCTCGCCCTGCTACCCCACCACATCTCTTCTCCTCTTTTCACTCTCTCTGCGAGTCCTCCAGGGAGGCGAGACCAAAGTGAATTATTCATGTGGGGAAATATCTATCTATGTTGGAAGGAACTCTGCTGTTTAATAATTCAGATTTAACCATTTCAGTAGAGCACAAGGCAGTTTTTTTTATTTATTTTCTGTCTGTATTTGATGTATTTTTGAGCATGTTACATACATATTATTTGCCATCCCTTTATAACTGTTAACCCTCTGGGCTCTATGCTGGCCATTTGTGTCCAGTTCACTTTCTTTTTATTGACCATTTTAGCTGTGTTAATGCAAATGGAATGAAATTTCCCATGGGTCTGGATTTTTGTCTGATTTTTTTATTTTCAACTAATATACTGTTTACATCCAATTGTACAACTTGGCTCCACCATGGCCACTTCTGCCCACCTGAAACCCATGAAAACTTTGTTATTTACAGTATTAAATCACACAATTTAGGTAAAATTGCTTTCATTCTAAACTCAACACTTGAAAATTGTAGTTTTTAATGTTTTCTACCAGATTATGTAATTTATCTGTTTTTGGCCAAGGGAGCAGTTTCATGTAATATTCTTAGTTTCCAGTAGGGGCGTATGATGGCTTACTGCACTCCAATGGAGCGAATGAATGACACAATTTGGACATAGGTGGGATCTTAATGATGTCAGATAATGGTCTGTGTTTGTGCATGAAAAAAACTATGCCTGTGCGTGAAATTGCAGCACAAATATGTATTTGCAAGATATAATGAAATAAATGATGATGACTCATACCTCCAAGTTACAGTGAATTTCTGTTGATGCAGGCTAATGAGCTTTGAGTTTCCCAGGCAAACTTGGCTTTGATACACATGTTGAAAGCACCTGTAGCTTTGTTCTTTTCATAAAAAATGCCACACCCAAATATCTACTCTCCCAAAATAAATAAATAAGTAACTAAAAATCACAGGACATCTTGCAGAGTTTAAAGATGTAGCTGCAGGGTGGAGGATGCAGATTTACACAGGAAAATCCCCGGTAGTTCTCAGGAAATTAACCAGGGAATGAGGGTCACACTCCAAATGACATAGGGGCTCCAAGGACACACTGTCACGTGATGACAGCTTCTTTACTTTGTTCGCCTTGGCAGAGGAACTTCTCA
>VUQI01054540.1:0-10589 GCA_015106735.1 Paratilapia polleni | reverse complement strand
TGCCAGCAAAACAGCCCCATGAAAGCCTCACCGGTACTCCTCAAAATATACCTCTTGTCATTGTGGCTAAATAGCTCAATCTTTGTCTCGTCTCATAAAACTTTTCCCCAGAAGGCCTTTGGCTTGTCCATGTGGGCAGCTGCAAATTTCAGTTGAGCTTGAAGGTGTCGATTTTGGAGCGGGGGCTTCTTTCCTGGTCGGCACCCTCTCAATCCACGGTGATGTAAATCTCACTTCACTGTGGACAGTGATCCTGGTGTTCCAACAGTTTCCAGTTCATAGCAGGCTTGAGCCTTGGTGGTTCCTGAGTTGTTCCTGAACATCCTAACCAATTTCATCTCATCGGAGGGTGACAGTTTGGGTCGTCTTCCAGACCTTGCCAAAGTGGTGACACATCTGAATAACTTGTACTTAGATACAGTTGTTTGAACTAATGATCTTGGAATCTGCAGTTTTTTAGAAATGGCTCCATTAAGCTTCAGGAATGGCCTTCCCAAAGCCCCCCCAACCCTATTCAGAATTTGTGGATTATGCTTAAAAGCTGGGTCTGTGGCAGGAAACCAACCAATTTAAAAGAACTCTACCAATTCTGCCAAGAAGAGTGGTCAAATATCCAGCCAGAAATATGCCAGAAGCTTGTTGATGGCTACCAAAAGCGTGTGGTTGAGGTGCAACTTGCTAGGGGACAGTTAACCAAATATTAGTGGGGGAGTACTACATATTTGAGCCTGTATGTATACTTTTGACCCTGTGTGGATTAGAGAAAATCCAAAATAAATTCAAACTTGTGCACCCAATTCTTGTTTCTTGAAGTCATTAAAGATGAATCCTGTACAATCATTCCACCCTGGAAAAAAAAAAAAACAGTTCAAAAAAATCATTAAAAGCCCAAAATTACCATGACATTCATGCCCATAATGAGTTAATTTAAACTTCTGAACACAACTGTAGATCTTTTTTAATTAATTAGTAAAGCATTATGAAATAAATAGTGTGGGCAAAAACAGTATTGACATAAACTGTTTAACAATAATAACATGTTTAATAATAATATGACATTATTATTATGTAAAATAAAATAATACAATGATGTTGTTATAGTTCAGCTTCCTGTTCTGAAATGCTATTTTGTTCTGCTTCTTTTTTTCAGAAACAGAGATTAGACATTTTTTATTAAAAATGTTTACATTTATCTTTAACAAATGGAAAGCAATTTGGTCATTTAATTGTATATTATATATCATAAATAAATTATAAATCGTTATCTTTTGTTCTAATAGTCTTTAAGATGTTTTGTGCAACAGTACAATTCTATACTTTTTTTGTTTGACACAGTACACAAGCCTCATTTACTCCAATGCGCTCAGACCTGCTACATGAACAAGGTAAACAGTCAGAGCTACTCACCTGTCCAGGTGAGCTGCCATTCATCTGTGCTCCACCACAAAGCTCATGGTGGTTCCATCAAATGAGGGGGGGGCAATGATCCGAGGTCCTTCCTGGGAAGTGATGCTGATGACTGGCTGCTTGATGCTGGAAAGGCCCTGCCGTGGCCTGTTGGCAGCAGCCTGCTGTTGAACAATGGAAGCCGCCTGGGAAGACTTTCCAGTGGACATGTAGAAAGGACTCTCCATGTACATGCCCTCAGTCTGCTGTGAAGAGGTTTTGTCACCGGTCTCCACCTCTGACTGCACCGACATCTGTGACTGTAGCAGCGCCCGGGCAGGTATCACTGAAGGTGTAGGGATGAGACCCGGGTAGATCATGTAGGTGTGACCATATGTGCCAGGACTGAGGGCCAAAGGTGAGATGGGCATGGGTACAGGTGTCATGGGGGGCTGTGGCATGGGCACATCCACATATTGGCCTGTTTCTGGATCAAATAGACGTTTGGTGGCAGGCTGTACAGGAGTATCCACCAGGTAGTAGTTTCCAGTGGTGGGATCCAGTAGCATCTTCCTCTGGGTGGCCTGGAATGGGTCCAGGGTGGGAGCTGGGGTGATTGCTGGGGAGAAGCAGTAGACCTGTGGCTGACTGGTGGACATGCCAAGTGGCAAAGAGTGGTAGATGGTAGCAGAAGGGATCTCTGGTGAGCGTGTCTCCATTACAGTGCTGGAGCATTTAGGTGTCTGTTTGTAGTCTTCCTGGCCTCTGGTGCCAGATTCCATATGTCCTGGAGGTATGGTTGGTTGTGACTGGGTTGAGAATGTATAGACTGATGCTTTATCAGCAGATGGGGGCTGTTTGTTTTTGCTAGGGTGAGACTTGACTGGAATGGCTAGGTAGTTCTCACTGTCAGGTGAAAACTCCTGTGCAAATCTGTCCACCTCCTTCAGTTCCCCTGCTTCGTTCCCAGTTGGCATCGTCTCACTGATTTTCAGTGACATGGGCAATTTAGGGGACTTAGGGACAAAGCTTTTGGTACTAAAAGGAGTTTGTGTGATGGTGTTTGGTTGGGGTGTCTTTGAAGTTGTGGAGACCTTGACACTGGAGCTGAGGCTGAACATGTTTTTGCTCCCTGTGGTGCTAGAGGCTTGCATTGACTTAGGCCTGTCATCATGGCCGCCAAATGTGGGAAGTGCTTTGAATAGGTCTTTCTCTTCCTGCCTCAGGAGGCTCTCACCTGCCCCTGCTGGTGGGGCCTTGTCTGTGTTGGAGTGGGAGTCTCTTCTGGCTGACTTATCTGCATTGGAACCCCTTGCAGTTTCCAACTCATGTCCTCCATGCTCCTCACTGGCTATCAGTGAAAGCACATGGCTGTCTGTCAGGCGCTGGGGCTCATTCTTCCTTTTCCATTCGTTTTTTTCAAACACATAAAGCTGCTCCATGGTTTTCACAGCAGCCTGGAGTTTTTCCAGAGCCACCTGGTTTGGCATCTTTGACTCCGATTTTTTATCTATGATATCTGATATTTTCTCCTGCCTCTTTGAAGATATTCTGCTTTCACTTCTTAAACCAGTGTTTTCCTGTGAGGAATTATTTGAGATACCTATAGATGCAGTCCCTGCATTTCTAGCGTCCTCTGGAGACGATCTGTCTGCGTCAAACGGCTCCCGTTTAGTTACCTCAAGATTTCCAGATTGTTTTCCGTTATTATTAGTATTCACAGACTGACATTTAATCACTATAGGGGACACAGAATTAAGATTTTGATTGGGCGGTTGCTTGTTTTGCTCTGAGTGGCTGTCAGCAGAGGCAATGTTGGATTTATTTTCGTTGTTATCCAAAGAAACAAAGTGATAGGAACTTTTAACCAGTTTACGCACGTCTCTCACTTGGTAAATGGGCGTCTGCAGCTTTCCCTTATTATCTCTAATGTCTCTAACCATGAAATGCGGAACTTTTTCTGACGACTCACCCTTCAAAGCTGCAGCAAGCGCTTGGGATTTGAAGTCATCTGTTCTGATGAGGTTGCTTGTGTTGCAGCCTATATTAGGAGCGCGCAGTTTGGAGAAGCCAAAAGGCTCAGTTTTACTGTCTCTGACTCGCCTCAAGTTAATTTTAATTTCCGGAGATTTAGATGTAGCCACACTCCTAGAGTCTGCGATGTATCGAGTGTTGTCAGAGTGTACTTTCGTTCCACCTCCATGTCCACAGGGAGAATAATTCCTGCTCTGCAGCTGCTGTGTGGCTTCTCCGTCACTGGACAGCAGTTGGATACTTGGCACAAATAAATGAGACATTTTCTTCAGTTTGCTGCTGCCCGCTGAGTGCTGATCCCCCTCGCCCTCTTTGTCGTTAGCTGAAGGCAGCTTCTCTCCTGGTGTTTTATCGTTTTTATGATCCTTTTGAAACTCTAGCTCCTCATCCTTCCAACATCTGAACGCGCTATTTTGGCTACGAAGCAGCGTGCTTTTGGACGCTTCCAGTGCGCCTTTTTTAGTATCAATTCCAGCTTCATTCGCCGGCTCCAAATTAGTTTCTGCTACGGGAGCGGCCGTGTCTTGTCTCCGAGAGTCGCTCTTGGTATCACATGAGCCGCTATCCACGATGTCCCCTAATTCATCTACGCACATTATGGCGTAGTCAGAGCTGCTCTCGGAAAATTTGGAGCTCTGTCTGTGCAGCTCCCTACTCGCCTTCCCTCTGGGGCTGTCACTATCCTGGTGCAAAAAGCACGGTGAAGACGTCTGCTGTGGCTCACTTATCTCCCCTCTTTCCATCTTGCGCTCCTGCTCGAACTGCATCTTCTTAGAAATTACATTTTTGATCAAGCTCGAAGCGAATATAGCTTTCTTGTGTGTGTTTTCCATGGTTTTAGAGGGCGGCTTGCTGGCCCCTCTACTCTGGCCTCTTAGCAAACTGTTGGTAACTTCATCTGTGGAACGTGATCCTGCTACGTTTTGTGCAAAGTTAGTTCGTCTTTCTCCCGCAGACATTCCCGATTTGACATTGCAACGAAAATTCAGAGTCTCTGTGAGCCTTATCACACCACTGTGGCCCTGACCAAATTTCCCCATCAGCTCTATTTTCTTTGTAGATGACGATGCGCTGTGGGGATTTCCATTTAGAGTGAAGATCTTGTTGGTGGGAGCTTTGATGCTTGGCAATTCAATGCCTTTATAAGCCCTATTGTCTATGTTTTTGGCTATTTCAAATGATGCCGCTGAGCTTTGATGAGAAACAACACTTTGGTCCATATTCATGTTGCCATATTTCAGGTCGACAAACGTGGACCACCTGTTTATCCCCACCCCACGCTCTGATGCAGATGACTCACTGGAGGTGCTGAAATTAATGGCATCAAAGTAAGGATAAGCCAGGCTCTTGAAGGCTCTGGCTGTCAGATTGCGCACCTCCTTGTCAGCGTCGTCCAGCTCGCTGACAGCACTGGACGTGCCGCTAGAATACTCGGTGACTTCTTTCCCCCTCAATTTGCCGCCAAAGTGTAAGCGTCCGGGTGCTGCTATGAAACACTTCGCCCTGTCACACAACGTTTCTGCCTTCCCATCAACTCCCCTAAACACATAGCGACTCATGTCTCCGGAGCGCCTGGCATGATAAAGGATATTTTCCTGTTCTTGGATGTTGCTAGGGTCATTTATAGCTCGAGAGGTGGCTCTGATTGACAGGTGGATCTGTCCCGCACTGTTGCCACTGCAGTGCTGCTGCTCGGGCTTTGACACACACTCATCTGAGCTGGTGAATTTGGCCGCGTCGCACAGATCACTTTCAGGCACAGTGCTGACTGCTGCTGCTGCTGCTGCTGCGCCCTGAGAGCGAGGCTGGCGGCCGTCTCCCCTCTCACCCACCGCTCCATCGCCGTCAAAAGAAGCGTAATCAACAAATGAGTAAACCTGGTTGTCATCTTCAATGTCCCAGCTCGTGGAAGAGCCTACTCCGAGGTCGTAGTCCTCCTCATGGTCAGAGAGCTCCGAGATCTGGATCTCGTGCGTGGTAATGTAATGGGATTCGTCTTCCGTTACGCACGGAACGCAGACACCAGAAAGCACCAAACTTACATCATCGTCCGCCTCATAATCATCCTGATCACTTGTCCCCCCCAGATAATTATCACAACTGCGTAATTCCACCTCTGGTTGTAGGTTTGCGTTGCCTTCTGATTTGGACACTTCGTGCTGCGTTATGGCGCCACCCCCTTTGTCTCCTGATTTGAGGAAAACCTCTGACTTTGCGTTGGAACAAAACGGAACTGATGGCGATAATGGATCCGCGTGATGGTGCATGACATCTTCTCCACATTTCCCAACTCTGACATCCTCTTTCGTCTTAGTATTCATCTCGGTTTTAATCGCCAACTCCGTGTTTGGTTCTGTTGCGCACAGGGCTCCGGCTCCACTGTTGGAAATGATGACAGACATTTGGTTTCTCTCACTAAAGCGTCGGTCTAGCTCCGGTTTTGTCCCGTCTGTCTTCACATCCACTGACTCTAAATCGACGTATTTCCTTTCATCTTGTTTCTCCTGGGCATCTTCTGTCGGTTTTTGGAGCAGATCTTTCACTTGGCGGTGTGTCGCCGATGTTTCCACACAGCTTGTCTCAGTCTTCATAGCTGAAGTAGCAGATTTGAGCTTACATTTAGTGTCTGACAGGAAAGAAATGACAGAGATGGAGTCTGCCAGGATTCCGCCGTCCTTTAGGCAGAGATGGTGCTGCGCGCAAAAGTCTGTGTCTGGCAGACAGACTCCGATGTCACCAAAGCGCTCCAGACATTCCAGCTCATGGCGACATGAAGCCTAAAGCCGAGTCTCTAAAAAGGACCAGAGACATTACTAACAACTGTCTAGGCCACATGGTTCTCAGTCTGGGGTTCTGCCGGTATTTGCCAAAACATGATTACTGATATTTAAACTGTTTTAAATGACTTGCTGACTTACAATCTGTCAAACATATGTCATGAAAGCTATCAAGTCATTCTGAGGCAGAAAAAACACTTCTGTCACAAGGTAAAAGCTGCAATCAGTTTTTGGCAGTGACTTTTAACAGTTCTATAAAGATATTTTGACTGGCAAAAAGGACTGGATTGATTATAATGTAGAACACAGAGTAGGTACAATAATTCAGAGTCATAAGGATGCAAAAGAGATCATTTCTTTATCACATATAACCCCTTCGTAAGTCCTGGTGAGTATAAGCTATAAACAAGGATATTAGACATATAAAGAAACATACAAACATTACAAACGTCGTCAATCACTGGAGTTTAATGCTGGCAACCACAACACATCTCTTATTTTAGATTCTTTTAAACATGACCATTCCATAAGTTTAACCATATCTTTATTATTAGAAACAAGATCATAAATGATTTCTGTTTGAATCCAAATCTTGATCCTTCTCTAACCGAGTTGTTTTTTAGCCTAAACTTATCATTTGGACAAAAATTCCACACCACCTTCCTGAGAAAAACAAAGCATCATCCTAATATATCATTATAAACTATACAACTATATAATATCAGATGATATATTATTAAACACTTAAGGGAATAGTGCAGCTTGTTCACTGCCTACCATCACATAAGCCCTTACAGTGTCGCTGGAAGGGGCTGATCTCCAAAAGTAGATAATCTGCAAAAGTTAACTTAAAACAAAGGAACATTTGGAAGACTTCTATCCACCATCCAAAATCATCTTAACTTGCTGAATTTTTGATCAGTTTTCAAACTGTTTGATTAGTTGAAAATGCCAGATGTGTATGATATTG
The DNA here is from genome assembly GCA_015106735.1 of Paratilapia polleni. Taxonomy (NCBI): domain Eukaryota; kingdom Metazoa; phylum Chordata; class Actinopteri; order Cichliformes; family Cichlidae; genus Paratilapia; species Paratilapia polleni. The sequence continues at coordinate 3,422 of VUQI01054540.1, read as the reverse complement.
GATACTTGGCTAAAATGTGTCTTTTCATACCAAATTACAGTAATATTTCCAAATTGTAATTAAGATTAATTTATCTTGCATTATTTTTACTACATGTAAACTGGATGCTCGGTGTAATTTTGTTTAGAATTAAAGTCAAAATTACAACAAAGACTATATCAAAATGTGAATGTATTCATAAAGGTTTCATCTGTACCTATAACAGTACTTTTGAAGGCGCCTCTAATGTCATTCCTTGCTAACAAATTTGTTTTGGGGTCCTAACTAAACAGAGGTCAAAAATGTCTGTACTGCAAGATGCCCTTATGAGCTGCCATCGAAGCACTAATTAGGCATGATTGCTAAGCAAAGTGGGCAAGTGCATGGAAGCATTTCCCAGACATAAAAAAAAGATTCCTGAATGAGTTACAGATGACACATGTAGCTGGGTTGCTATTCATCTGCAGTCTTTTGTAGGGTAAAATGCTCTGTGGGCATCTTTTGTCAGTTTTTGCAGGAGATCTTTCAGCTGACAGAATGTTGCAGATGTTCCAACACAGCTTCTCACAGTCTTTATAGCTGAAGTAGCAGATTTGATCTCAGATTTAGTGTCTGACAGGAAAGAAATGGCAGACATGGAGTCTGCCAGGATTCCGCCGTCCTTTAGGCAGAGATGGTGCTGCATGTAAAAGTCTGTGTCTGGCAGACAGACTCCGATGTCACCAAAGTGCTCCAGACATTCCAGCTCATCGCGACATGAAGCCTAAAGCCGAGTCTCTAGCCAAGTCCTAAAGGACCAGAGACATTACTAACAACGGTCTAGGTCACATGGTTCTCAGTCTGGGGTTCTGCCGGTATTTGCCAAAACATGATTGCTATACAGTAGCAATTGTTATACAGTAGGTTGTTATTAATATTATGCTTTAACTATTTATCAACTCATCAGATTGTTGATTTAATTCTTATAAGTCCTAGTTTCATAATCATGTAGAATACTGTTCAACATGTTCAGTAACCTTATTATGGTGCAGATAATCCATCAATACATTAGCATCACGTGATTCATCTTGAATATAAAATACTGATTAGTGAAGCTTTATGCAAACAAACAACTGTTTCTTCAACATTGCCCAACAAAGCCAAAGCATTTTATGTTTCCATCACTGGCATTAATACAGTGTGGTCATATGCCTCTGCCAGCCAGTTACATGATAATTTACATCCATGTCTGTCCACATGCATGTCTTGACCTTTAGCCTTTGGAATATAAAAGGTCATCACTTCATCATTTTATCACAGTAGGCATGTAAAGTTTAGCATTTGAATTTGTGAGTTATTGCCAAAAACATCCATCCATTTTCTTCTGCTTATCCAAATCAGGTTCATGGTTGGGCTGGAGCCTATCCCAGTTGTCATAGGGCGAGAGGGAGGGTACACCCTGGACAGGTCGCCATTCACACGGCTAACACAGAGAGAGACAGACAACCATTCACATTCCCATTCATACCTACGGCCAACTTAGAATCACCATTTAACCTAACATGCATGTCTTTGGACTGTGGGAGGAAGCTTGAGTACATGGAGAGAACCTTTGCAGGTATGGGGAGAACATGCAAACTCCCCACAGAAAGGCCCCAGCCAGCTAGTGGATTTGAACCCAGGACCTTCTTGCTGTGAGGTGACGGTGCTGCCAAAAGCATGTTTTGTGAATTCACAGTGATCTTGACCTTTAATCACCAAACTCTAACCAGTTTATTCTTGAGTCCAAGAAAGGAATATCTGTCAAGTTGTTTTATGGTCAGATGGTTTTATGACATGAACTGTTCTGTACAGAGGTTTATCTGTGTGGAACATGTTACCAAATGACTTAAAATTGAATATGATATGATTGTCTTGCAACTATTTTTGTATATTTTTGTTTGTTTCATGTGGACCCCAGGAAGACCAGCTCTGCTTTATGTAATAGTTAATAGAGATCTTAATAAATAAAAAAATAAACAAATATATTTCTTAAGCTGCTCATTAAGCTGAAGAAACATGACATTTCTTATTAGCCATGTTTTCACTCTTATAATGTCCAAACATAATGTAGTGTGCAAGAGGGTTTTTTTTCCCCATAAGGTCTGTGAAAATAAAAATATACAGAATAGTGTTCATTTGTTCCCCAAAACAAAAAATCTATAAGATTATATAAAAAGAATAAAAATATTTACTATCTTTCTTATTAAGAGGAAACACGAAACCAACCTACAGTACTGTAGAAGTTAGCCAGGGTCAAAGAGTGCACTTTTTGGAATGAATAACTGAGCATGCTGATGGTTGGCTGGCAGGGACGTTGAACTCACCACCAGGCCATGAGAAAGGTTTTGATATTTGCTGTTGGAAGGCAACAAAATCTCGCTGTCAACCCCTGCCAGCAGTGTAATACAGTAGATAAGCTAGAAACCAGAGATGACCCTAAGCTTAACTGGATGAAACTCTGCTCTACATGTGTCAAGACTTAAATTTTCCAACCCACCAGTATCCCTTACCAATCTGAGCAGGCAGTAATGTCATACAGAGTAAGAATCATTTCTTCAGGATTTCTTCTGTATTCTTTACTTCTCCTTCTTCTGAACACTCTTACGACATGTGGATTGATTCTTCCTGCAGTTACTCAATTTTCCTCCATGCTTATGTTTGGCGCATTCAAACTGCAAGTCTGTTTTTAGCAATATCAAATTGAAATTGTTTTGGCCATATTTGGCTACACATGCTTCACTACATCCAAACAGCGACAAAACATAACCAATTTTGTGCAAAAGCCATACTTTGCTTATTTTGGTATGAAATTAGGCGACCAAGACAAGCCGTGGGCACCTCATTCAGTTTGCCGGGCGTATGTGGAAAACCTCCGAGCATGGACTAAGGGAAAGACAGAGAGCTTGGGTTTTGGTATTCCAATGGTATGGAGGGAGCCACAGAATCACTTTGATGACTGCTACTTCTGTTTAGTCAATATCTCTGGATACAGTTCCAAAACTAAATCATCTATCAGTTCCCCTAACCTGCCATCAGCAATGAGACCTGCACCACATTCAGATGAAATACCACCTCCTATTTTTACTGGTTTAGTTGATGAGAGAGAAGAGTCTGATGATGTTTTGTCTCCACATGCACAACATTCAAGTGATGAGGACTTTGAAAATCCCTCTTCTAGTAGCTCATCTGTCCCCCAGTGATTCACTCAGCCAGAGTTAAATGACTGAGTACGAGACTTGGATCTGCCAAAGGAAGCAGCTGAGTTGCTTGGGTCTAGGCTCAGTGATAAAAACCTCCTGGCTCCAGGAACCAAATTTTCTTTTTATAGGCATCATGAGAAGGATCTTATTCCATTCTTTGAAATGGATGATGACTTTGTCTATTGTGTTGATGTTGAAGGTCTTTTGGGTGCAATGGGTTGT
>VUQI01054532.1:0-13198 GCA_015106735.1 Paratilapia polleni | reverse complement strand
GTCTGATTGTTGGGGTTTTCTGTCTTTTCTGTCTAATATTGTAGGGTCTTTACCCTAAAATATAAAGCGCCTTGAGGCGACTGTTGTTATGATTTGGCGCTGTACAAATAAAATTGAATTGAATTGAATTAATGTCTTACTAATATGCAAACATGTGAAAAGACATTTCGTCAACCAAAGTCCTCCAGGGTTTTGTGCATATAGTAATAGACCAACCATGCAGGAGTATTTTGGGTTAAAATTACTAACTTTTGGTGCAGTTTGTGCTACTTTGTCAAGATTCCATTATAGCAGATAAACATGCAACAGCAGATTTCTGTTGGATTATTTATTATGTGAATGAAATACTTCTACTTTTAAAGGGGACCTATTATGCTTTTCCTTATTCTCATGTCATATTTTTTTTTTCTACTCTTGTCTCTGTATATCAGTGGGAGGGGTTATCCCTAATATGGTTATCCCAGGTCATATTGAAGAAAGGCGGAGGAGCTAAAACAGTTTGTTTCAAACAGACGATGAACTGAGGGGCTGCACCAAGGACCAGAGTAAGATAAATATTAATTATTTTGAACTGTGAGTCATGTAAAGCTACTCCAGCGTGCTGCTGACAAATTTCCATATCCAGTCTCCGAGTATTATAACCAGCCACGCAGCTATCTGAGAAACCCTCAGAAACACAGAAACCTGTCATTCCAACAGGATCTAGCTCAACATGACCCAGTGCTTTGCATCTCTGTTTAAGATACAGCAGCTCAGACTCTGATTGGTCGCCTCACCTCAAACGGCTCAGCGAAGGCTCTGGAGCCAAAGTAGACAGGGTTTGGGATTGAGACCAACGTGGGTTTGGGTCTGCCTCCTGCTGCACCGTCCTCATCGTCATTCTGTGACAGAGGAAAGAAGTATCAAAATTAGTCAATGACAAAGCTAACTGTACTTCACAAGTTAAGTTAACTTGCAGGAAAAAAAAAAACATTTTCAGTCATCAAAACCTTGTAAGCACTTTTTAGCAGATTTAACTTTTGTTTCCATACATGCAGTTTTTATATCCCAGTGACCACTAAAATTAATGTTGAGATTCTCTCCATTCATTTAGACTTTTCTATAAGTAATCCTGGTGGGGGCAAAAATGTATCAATCACATGCAACTAACATGGCAAAAATGTAATAAATACAAATACTGTAACCATAACAACAAAGAGCAGTGTATGTGCGTGTGCGTCTCACTCTGAAATAGTGGAAGCGGAAGGCGTCAGTCTTGTGTTTGAATACGTAGTAGCCGAGCGCAGCCAACACACACACCAACAACAACGTCACCAAGATGGCAGCCGCTGTACTGCTTGAGTGGGCGTGGCCTCGGGAAGCATCATGGGATCTCTGCAGACGACAGGAAACGCAAGAATCAGTACAATTAAACCATGTAATCCTAAACACACACTTTTGTTTACCTCCAATAATAATAATAATAATATATTAGATTTTTATAGCACTTTTCAAGGCACCCAAAGTGCTTTACATTGAATCCATTATTCATTCGCTTGACAATCACACACTGGTGGTGAGCTACATTTGTAGCTACAGCTGCCCTGGGGCAGGCTGACGGAAATGTGACTGCTGGAAATGTGGCTGCCAATCTGCGCCAACGGCCTCTCCGACCACCACCGAACATTCATTCACATTCATACACCAGTGTTGGGGGCACTGGAGGCAAGGTGGGTAAAGTGTCTTGCTCAAGGACACAACGGCAGACTGGCTGGCATGAAGCGGGATTCAAACCACCAACCTTCCAGTTACCAGACGACCTCCTGAGCCACTGCCGCCCAATTACCACTGCCACTGCCGCTCTAATTACCATGACTACAGCTAAACTTTGCTCCACTGTCGCCATGGAGATGTGACTTTGCTGGGTCATCATGACCAGCTTCATTTCCTCAGAGGATGATAAAAATTTAATTGACGGATTAAAGCAGACATGATTGATCCTGGACACCAACACTTCACAGTAACTTCATGAAGCAGGTTTACTAATTTATTTATTTATCTGAAGTTCTGCACCTTTACACAAGGATTTGAGTATTTGTGAAGGTCACACATCGACTAAGAAATCATTACATAAAGAGTATTTTTGGTTCAAATTAAAGTTATAAAATAGGTCCCCATATATTAGTGCTCTTCCGTGTGTGTGTGTGTGTGTGCGTGTGTGTGTGTATTGTTGGTATCAAATGGAATTAGTTATCTGGAAATATCTTTGTGGTCAGTTCTGGTGTTCTCCAGTAGCACTACACCTACAATAGTAAAGTAACTTCAGATTTAGGCCTGGGTTTTTAGGCCCATTTCACGAACATGGTTCACTTTTTACCTTGATCCATGCATTGGTGACCTTTTCTCCTGAGCAGATCATTTCGGAGATAATAGATCAACATGTATAAACCCACCACCTACTGACCGGTTAATTATTTGGAAAGCGGCAACAACATTCCTAGAAGATCCCGCTGACCTTAGTAACTTTTTTAGCAGACTGTCTAAACCCTTAGTCTTTCCCTGTTGAGCATCAATGAGAGATGCAGATTCTCAGCAAAGGGAACTTTATTTATTCTCGACTTAGTTTTTTTTTCTTTTTTCTGCTGGCTGCAAACAATTTCAAAGCCATTTAATTATTCTACACGCGTGCTGAAGAGCCTTGTACTTTTTGACCATATGATATTTCATGCATGACCTCATCAGAAGCTCAAATACCAGCCCTAATAGGCTGACTCAGCAATGCTGATGTCAGGTAGGGCCTCTCCTATTTTATAGGCTGACATAGCGTCAGATGTCATTCAAAAACCTCTTCTCTCTTCTCACAGAAGCCTGTTGACAACTGTGCTATTGGACACTAAGCCAAACTGTCCACAGATTCAAGTGCACAACTTGGTCACTGTGCACATTTGTTCCCAACATTTCAGTCGTTCACTAGCTCACAAGCAGTAGCAATACTGTCCTGTAGCTTGTGCTGGTGTTGAGTAGGAATACTTTCACCCTGGGAAGTAGCAATATTTCCCAGCGCAAAGCAGCAACACTTTGCTAATGAGGTACTGCTAGCATTACCATCTGGTAGCAATATCCATTAGCAACAGCGCTAATCAATATCTTACAATAGAGCCATACCTCTAGAAAAGTAGCACTAGTTTTCACTTCACGCTTGGTGAAGAGCAGCAGTATTCTTCCCTGCACTTTAGCTTGGCAGCTGCACAAGCCTTTTAGCTGACTGTCAGGCCTGCTTGCATCCATAGCCCACTAGCTATGGATAGCCCATGGCTACGTAGAGATGCAGGACGTGGTCAGTTACGCTAGCCCATGGCTCCCTGTGGCACTAAGATCTCTGTCTGGGATACACGTTCTGTGTGGCCGGTCTGCCTGGGCTTATCCCAGCTCAGGCTGCCTTAACCTCCACTCACGACTGTATCCACTGCACATTTTTTAGCCTGTCGGGTGACAACCCTTTGCTGTGTGAGGTGGCTGCGCTGCAGGGAGAAGTGGAAATGCCCGAGGGCTTGGCTGCAACGCCAGGCCTGAGAGGCAGACCCTCAGCCCGTACAAGTTTCCCATCACTAGAGGCAGATGGAGAATGTGAGGGCTTCTCTCCTGCTAGAGCCATCCTGGGAGATGGCTCTAGCAGGGGATGCTACAATGATGGAGACAAGTTGGCCAACTCTAAGCTCCTGTTGTCTGATGACGAGGAGGAGAAGGATTCCAGCTCCCTCGCTAGCATCAGCTGGGCCCCAAAACCCCCCACCATGGGCAAGATTGATAAACCTGCACCGCTATCTTCACTGGAGCTTGACGTGGACGACATGTGCAAGCACGCAGCTGCTAGGCTCAACATTCCATGGCATGCCATGCAAACATGACAGCTAAACCAGATACCACCTGGTGAGAAGAAATCTGTCATAACTGACCACGTCCTCCATCTCTACAAAGTGGCAATACAGGCTACTGGACAGCCATGGGCCTCAAATTTCTCCAGGAGTGAGCACGCTGGCACGGGGTCACCGGCACGGGCTCAACAACATGAGAACTAAGGAAAAGCAAGAGCTCCTTGCTTTCCAGGGGACAGCCTATGAGTTTGATTCTGCCATTCGGCCTGTCACTGAGCCCGAGGGTGTTTGTAAAATGCACCGAGGCAGCGTCAGCCCCGCTCAGGGAAAACAGCATTCAAGGAGCCACATCAAAGACTGGCTGGTGGCAGCCCCCACTTTGCAGGAGGTGAATCGTCACACACAGATACTCTTATATAACATCTGGAGAATTTGGGTTTCCAGATAAATGTGAAAGAGAGTGTGTTGAGACCAGCTCAGAGCATTACATTTACAGGGCTCAGTCGAGACTTATGTATCAGTGGAGAATGCTCAGTGCCCCCCCCCATGGGACTGGCCCGTGAGTGGTGTAGATTTTGGTCTAGATCTTATTCTTGAATTCTGCATGTTTGTTTAGGATTATAGTTTGTTCCTTTTGTGACAAAATATGGAACTTTAGACCTATTCATGTTTTCAAATGGTCATCTGAAGCCAATGTCCCTGTGTCCAATCTAAAATGTCCTAAAGGCTGGATTCAGAGAACCTCAGTTACATCTTCTAGTCTGATTGCGGTTATGAAGTTTAATGATGTTTAATTGAGTTCAGGACCGAAATGCTAAACGCTGTAGGCAGGATTACTCAACAAAAAACAAACTTTTAATATCTAATTCTAACAAAATTTCAACAAGGTAGAGATGGAAGAACAAGGACTGATTGACTGAGGGAAAGACAGGACTATAAATACACAGAGAACTGATAAACATAGGGGAGAACAGGGAATCACAGAGGTGAGAAGATCAAGAGGAACCAAAACAAAAGATACATGCACATCATGTATCTTTTGTTTTAGTTCCAGTTTTAGCAAATACTCAAACCAGGAAGTAACTAAATCTGAGACAAGAAGCGCACCCAAAAACAGGTTTACAAAGACGAGGAAGCATTGGAGACGGGGAAAAGGTGAACACAAACAAACAAGGAAAGAGACTGAATAAATAAAGAGGAACCAACAAAACCCAAACATTCCAGTCAGTTAATAAAGGATGAATGGAGATGACTCAACATGTGTTAAAATAACTGAAGAGAAAGTAGCAGATCTATCCAGGTCTAACCATCACTTGTGGTATTTGTGTGATGCATTTCCAGTAACTGCCAGAGAGCCCATTAAGACTGTGAGCATGTGGAGGTTTATCAGAGGTCACACTGTGGACATCCCATCACTCATCATGAGTTTATTTTGTCTGTGGCACGTCACAGCAATCATCAGAAACTGCTGCAGGTCAAACTGGGATAACCAAACACTCTGAAACACTCACCATAAAAGGACTTAAACACCTGTTAGACGAGCAACATTAAGGCTTCAAACAACCCATAATTCATCTCTCTGTAGAGGACAGTGGGCCCTCTGGTTAAAAAATATATGACACCATGAACACACAATTGTCCTCAAGTATAAGAAGAACCCTATTATTTAAAATATCATCAGGTCTGGCTCCTTCTCCTTCCTTGTATTGCATTTTTCTTCAGACACTCACACTTTTTGTATAGTCTGCAACATTAAAGAAGCACTACACCCTACAGAAGTTGAAAAAAGTTTTCTGAGTCTTCATGGGGGAAAATAACCCTGATCACCTGGGTTACACAACATTAAGCTTTGCTTATGGCCACTGCATTAGTTGTCGTGCTTGCCAACCGTGAACACAGCGCCGTAACCATTTAGAGTGGCAGTCGAGGTGCGCTGTACTTGCTGCAGTCATCTCCTGAACAACAGATGCCGCAACTATAACAGCATCTCCCGCACCTGATAATATCTGAGCTCCTGCAGTGATGGATCATTGAAATGGTGGTCAAGACCGACCTCATAAACTCGTGTCTCCAACTTGGCTGCACTGGCTGTGCTGTGTACGCCAAGTTACAAAAACCAAAGCGTGGCAGGTTCCAGCAGTTGTGATGTCTCTTCTGGCGTGCCCCAAGGGCAACAATGGCGAGTATAAACTGATTGTTAAAGAATATAAGTGGTGTGTATAGGGAGGGAGGATCTAATGGAAGAACATTAGGATCCTCTGCTCAGAGTTTGACTGCAAATAGGGAGAAAACTTTGTGCTATCTTAACTTCTGCTACACTGACCTTGACCTCCCAACAATGGAGTTAGAAAATCTGGGAGAGGTTTTTTTGAGGGGGTGGGGAGCTGCAAAAGTTTTCCCAGACTAATTGTTGAAGTGTGAAGGGTGAAAACTAACTTCTGTAGTATAACTAGCAGGAGACCAGTGATGTGTGAAGTGATTAAACTATACCAGGTAAATACTGAATTTTTAAAATATTTTTGTAGTATCTTCATTTTCTGAATTTTGCACTTTTTAGAGGGTCCCTGCACAGCTGCACAGAGAGACACTGTTGGTCAGCTCATTTTAATGAAAAATCTGGTTTCAACTTGTCTAATTTAACACGGTTGGAAAGAGGCATCGTTGTGTTTTTACAACATTTCACTCACTAGTTATTGATCTAGGGAAGCTTGAATCGGTGAATATTTTTCCAACTTTACGAAGTCTGAAACTCCCTGCCATTATTCATGTTGGTGTGTTTTCAAGTCTCTCTTTACTGTATCTTCACAGTAAGTGATCAAACAACAGCTAAGATGGCAGCTCATTCATTCAGCATACAACTGATCTGCCTGCCTACACAGAGATGAGCTACTCACATCCCTTGAATCAGGTTGCAGAGACAGATGGGTTGAAACTGTATGCAGTGTGAGGGCTGTGTGTGTAGACTGTGTTCATAGACAGTGTGGACACTTGGGTAATGATCTAGACAAAACTTATAGATGCATGAATTCCAAACAGCAAAATGGGAGGGTGCAGGAAATAAAAGGGAGGGTTGGAGAGTATGAACTTTGCCTTAAAAATGGAAGAATGATTCCCAGTCTCTTCCTCACTGTGAACATCTTATTTATTTACTACTGGTATCGGATTGGTATTTGTTATTAGCAGATATCTTAAACCATGGTATCTGTACTGGAACTGGAAAAAGGTGAATCAGTGCATCCCTAATGAATATAGGATATCATCTGAGGAAATTAAGTTTGAAAACATGGGGGGTCGCTCTATACGCAAAGGTTAGGAAATAAACCTTTTGAATGGAGAGTGTGTCACCTACAGAGTGATGTACTATGGGGTTGTTTGTAGCCTACAGGTTTTTTCAAGCCCATTTACAGTGAGTTTTTTTTTTTAGTCTCCCAGAGTTAAGCACCTCTTAGATAGCATCCTTTCCTCAGTTTAACCTGCAGGAGGTTCTGAAGGCTTCTGTAATATGTTTTGCAGGAAGGGAGGACACATCAACTAAAAACAAGCTCTGAGTCTTCCAACGTTTTACTGCAGAAATGAAGCAGCACATAAATGTGTCAAACAGCCAAGAATTACAGCTGTTACACATAATGAGCTCATATTGAAAATGTCTTTGGACAGTAATATCCTTTAGGTGGACTCTGGCAGGTGAGTGAGTCTGTAGCTCGTGTTTTACTTCTAACAGAGAAGGACTTTCTTAGATTAAAGGTATCTCAGGCAAACCTTAAAGTTTTGTCTGTGGATTTTAATTGCTTTAAACAAAAAAAAGCACCACATTTTTTGGAAAATGTGAATCTCCTTGTGATCAGGCTCTGTAACTGGCAGAAAAACCTCTCTAGAATAAAACCTGACTTGTGATATTTGACACTGATGTGTTGTTTCTATGATACTGGAGTGTTGTTTGTTGTTTCTGCCAGACTGAAAGCTGTGATTCAGACTGCAGTAAATGCCTGGTGGTTTCTAAAGTTGCTGAGAATCCGGTGACCTTGTGTAGATGTGCAATAACCTGACGATGCTCGGAGGAGGAGACCATAAAAAAGCAGCCTGTTTTCGGTTAATCCCTGAGGCTCCACAGCGTCTCTACTCTTACACTTGGGAATACGCTTAAAATAAAAATGTCTTAGATTCAGCAGATATTTGGGAATCTGCAGCTGTAGCAGTGTTTATGCCAGTAGGCAGTGATGCTTTTAAAACTTTAAAATACATTTGAATAATCTGCTGACTCAAATTAATTGAATTGTGCCTTTTCAAATTTGTTTTAAAATGTTTGACTTGACTCAATCCTTCTTTTGCACAGCCAACTCTCACCATGAAGAATTTAAAAACTTGAAATCTGAGTTTGAATGGGGATTAATTGCAGCTGCTAAAATAAAAGCATACCTTTAACTAACCACTCTTTCTCTACCTCAGCTCTATTTCTTAGTCCCATTGTGTGACTAAAGTGGTCATATCCACATTGAAAAAAAGGATCATCACATTGATTGAAGTTAACTGTATCATGCTTATTCTACTATAGTAGGCAATGACTTAATCATTGGACAGCTGAATCAGACTGAATTCTTATGCATGATTGTTTTATTTTTAACAATGAGTGGACAAACTCCAGCGAACACGGAAGCGCCAAAAACTGCAGCTCCTCACCAGTTGGACACAAACAGGTTGGACCACGTTATAAAACAACTCGCTTGTTAAGTGATGGCGTATTGACCCTGTTTCCGGATCCAAGCGTCTTCTGTGTTAGATGTTGTCTTTTGAATGTGCTGCAGTGCTTGGATTTTGTTCTTTGGAATAGATACAAGCCCCCCCAAAACTATCCAGCTGTCACTCTCAGCCTGTACAGGTTTATATTAGCACTATTCACAGGTACTATGTCATCTATTTTCACTGTGAATGACCATCACTGAACAGAGGTGGTGGCCTACGACACCAGCTATCAGCCACCTATAAAGCAGTCTTGAGATCCCTTCCCAGGTGATTCAACCCCCGCTCACACCTTGACTCATGTGACCCTTAACGACTCATATGATTACAGGGTGGGTCAACGACTGTTGGGACCACCTCCAAGGGGACAACCCCACTAGGGGTTAAATACCTGAGTCTCACTCAGTTGTTTTAGAACTGAAGAAGCCTCTTGGATGTGAGGTGAAATGTCTTCATGAACCAAAAAGTCCAGTTGCCGTCATTTCAAGCGCTTAAGATGGCCAAGGTTTCAAATACTGACATCGGCTTATGCACAAGTAATCCAAGTGAGCCAAAAGCTTCAGACTGCTCTGTACACTCATTTTCAGACTGTTTTTCTACTCTTCGATCTGCATTACGTCGAAGGGGATAACCCTAATGTGGTCATCTCAGGCACACATCTCTGGATGTGGGCACAGAAGCACCACCCACCTGCTGTTTAAACGGTCTGTTTGCGAGAGTCAGCCAATCAGAAGAAAGCTGGCTTAAAGGAAGAGGAGCTGAAACAGCTCATTTCAGCTGCACCAAAGGGCTGCATCAAGCCCCAGTATAAGATACATAAGAACTACGGCAATAATTGTGGTATTTAAAAAATGAAATATCCATACTGTGGTTATAGTACACATATGATAATATCGTAAAATAAAGGGACAGGAGCTGAAATGGCTTGTTTCAGACTGGATGAACTGGGGGGCTACACCAAGGCCCATTATAAAACTAATAAAAGTTATTTTGAGCTAAATCATTCAAAGCTACTCTATTAGAGTCCATGAATAAAAATATGGAGTTGAAAATGAGCATAATAGGTCTCCTTTAAAGAGGAGGGGGTGTTTTTAATGTTACCTGTTTTTAACGTCTCAGCCATGTCTTGTTTTTCCTGTAGTTCCTTCCTTGTATTTCTACTTTCTTGCATTCCACTATATTTCCTTTGTCTGCTTTTGTTTTTGTGCACAGTCTGTCTTTCTGTTGTCTGTCTCTTTGTTTTGCTTCCAGCAGCCAATCAGAAGAGCGTTACTTTAAAGGGAGAAGAGCTAAAACGGCTCGTTTCAGACAGTAGACAAACTGAGGGGCTGCACCAAGGCCCAGTGTAAGATAAATGAGGATTATTTTGAACTGTAATCAAAGTTACTCTTCTAGAGTCCAAGAATCAAATTATGGAGCTGGAAATTAGCCTAATAGGTCCACTTTAATTTAATCTGTTAGTGTGACTTTTTTTTTTCTTTTACTGTCAAAGTTCAGCACATGAGTAAGATCGGAGATCAAAGTGTGTGAAACGAGCTCAGCGCACAGTAAGTATGTAGAGAAGAACAACATAGATTTTGGGTGATTAAATAACTGTTACTTAGCCAGAGGTTTCATCAAATGATTCTGTTGTGACCTAGTCTTCATAATTTGCGTCCCACATCATGAATATTGATCAGAGTTCTGATGTTATCTGAAAGAAAATGCAGCAGCTTGACTCTTCATTTCCTGGAACCTGTTCCAAGAAACTAAACACAGCCATCTGCTCTCTGCCACAACGCCCCAGCAACAACACACGGCAGCCTATCAGGAGGCGCTGCAGACCAGAGAGGGAAGGCCGTGGTGGTGCCTCCTGGTGGCTGTGGACAGAACTGCAGCAGTTCTCGACACAGCAAACTCACTGTTAGCAAGCTTTACAATGCATTTTACTTAAGTGCAGCAAAATGTTGCTTTACACTCTGAGAGCAGAAGAGTTGTTATCAGGATTTTGTTGTTCTGCAGTTAAAGCAGACCTATTATGCTTTCCTGTATTTTTACATATATACTGTTATAATAGTGGATGCTCCTATTAAACATGGCCAAAGTTTCAAATAATGAAGTCAGCATATGTAGAAGTAATCAAGTCTTCAGACTGCTCTAAACATTTAGTTTCAGACAGTTTTTTTCTACTGTTGTCTCTGTAGGATATCCATAATCTGGCCATCTCAGGCACACAGGTCAGCACAGCGCAGAGAGAGTGGGTCAGGCCTGAAATAAGGTCTGAGGTTAGCAAAAGCTTTAGAGGTTTTTATTCATCACAAATAATGGGAGTAAATACCCTACTCATGAATTTTGGTCTCCCAGAGAAGGTGTTTGCTAACACGTGACTACAGAAGTTGTCGGGGACATTTAACGTCATCATGCTGAACACATGAGCTTAGTGGTGGTGATGTTAAAGTCAACTGACTCATTTCTTTATATTTTGCTTCCAAGGAGCCAGACTTCCTTGTCATTTTTTAAAGTGGTCTTGAGCAATAGCTCTTCAGGCTTTCTGAAGGGTTTTCAAAGTTTTTCTTTGGACATTGGCTGCTTTTTCACACATTTTCAGTCCAGTCCTTGTACATGACCATTTTCAGAGGAATGTGTTTTTGTTTGTTAAGCAACTTAACACTGACCTATGAATCATTCAAGCATTAAAAAAAAAAGGCACCTAACTCAAGGGATGAACCATTGTTGTATCAACACATAACAGTAATATAGCAAAGAACCGATTTTAAATTGTGCCTTTAGGCACTTTGTTACTAGCAGCCTGTTGCAAAAACACATAATTTGTTCTCATTTCTTTAGCTGAATCTATGAAAAAAGATTTTGACAAGCATAAAATAGTATTTTTGCACCAACAAGGTGATTCCCAAAGAACTATTAGCTGTAAACCTATCTCAGCATGGTGTGCAGTGTGTCCTTAAAAAATCTGAGGGAACTGGACAAGTGGAGGACAAAAGAAGAAGTATCAGGCCTAAAGAACTATCTACAGCAGATGAACAGTATCTGAAAGTCATGTCCTTAAGAAATAACAAAAACTACATAAAAGACCTGACACAGGACCTGAGAGATGCATCTGGCCCTTCAGTTGATCCATTTACTGTTCACTGAAGCCTCATTAGAAATGGTCTCAGTAGAAATGTGGCTGTCAAGAAGCCATTCTTAAGGAAGGCGAACAGATAGAAAAGGCTGAGGTATGCCAAATTACACAATAACTGGACTGAAAATCAGTGACACCAGGTGTTATGGAGTGATGAATCCAAATCTGAAATTTTTGGTTCAAATCATCATTAATATGTATGGAGGAGGTCAGGAGAGAGGTACAACAGTGAGTTTCTACCGCTATCTGTAAAACATGGTGGAAGCTCTGTCATGGTTTGGGGCTGCATTTCCATGCAGTGCTGTTGGGGATCTTGTGAACATTTATGGAATTATGAACACAGGAAAGTATCTTCAGATTTTGATCCACCATGCAATATCATTTAGAAAGCTTCTGAGCGGCAACGTCTTCATTTTTCAGTGTGACAATGATCCCAAACACAGTGCCAATGCAGTAAAAGCGTTCCTGGATAGAAAAAGACACAATGGAACACTATCAGTCATGGATTGGCCTCCCCAGAGCCCGGACCTCAACATGATTAAAGCAGTGTGGGATCATCGTGACAGAACAGAACAAAAGGCAGCCAACATCCAAAGAAGCGCTTTGAATGTCCTTCAAGAAGGCTGGAGAAGTTTTCCTGAAGACTACTTAAAGAAATTACAAGAAAAGACAGAGTTTTTAAATTTAATTCATTTGAAAGCATGACTCTTACCCTTGTCCACCCTAATTGGAAAACTCAAAAACCAGTTTTACTTGTTGTTATCTATCGTCCACCCAGCCCTACTCAGAGTTTTTGTCATGGTCCCGGGTCGTTTGACCCGGTGTTTTGAGTTGTGGACTTTCCTGGTTATTATTTTCTGTCATTTGGTTGTTAAGCTTCTGTCTCTGTGATAGTTATTTCTTATTCTTATCTTATTTTGATAATCTTTTATCTCTTGTACATTGTATTTAGTTTTGCTTCCTTTGTCTCATCTGTCCAGATTTAGTTCAGCTGTGTCTCATTTTCCCTGATGTGCTCCACCTGTTCCCTGTTCCCCTCGTTACCCCTCATGTGTATTTAAACCCTCAGTTTGCTTCTGTTTGTTGTTGCGTCGTCCCTCGTGGCTGTGTGTTCTACACCCCTCTTAGTTGTGTGTTCCTGTGGTCTGCTCTCCCTGTTTTTTCCTGGAGGACCTTCCTAGTGTTTCCTGGACTTTTGTATTCCCTGGTTTAGCTTTTATTCCTTTTGTAAGTTTTGTATATTGTTTATTTTATTGTTCTTGGTGATCGGCATTAAATGCTCGCTTTTAGTTTACTCCCTGCGTCCTGAGTCTGCATATTGGGTCCAAATTCTGCCTGCCACACAGTATCACCATGACACTTTTTATCTGATTTAGTGCTCAGTTAGGATAAAATAATCATAGTGGGTGATTTTAACATTCATGTAGATGCCAAAAACGACAGCCTCAACACTGCATTTAATTTATTATTGGACTGCCTTAAACAC
>VUQI01054529.1:0-13129 GCA_015106735.1 Paratilapia polleni | reverse complement strand
TGGTGGCCAAAAAAACTAACAAAAAAAAAAAAAAACCACCGCCAAAAACACTCTTCAAAGTCAAAGCTCTGCAAATGTTTTATGAGGAAGTAAAGGCACTGAAAGAGTTAACAAGAGGAAACTAGCTGTGATGTGGCAACCAGACACCATGCAATGTTGGCGACTTTCAGAGATGACAAGTAAAATAATAACTGCCAACAAGAAGTGGGTGGGTCACAAGTTAAAGTAACTTTGAGGTGAATTCAATTAAATTTTATTTATATAGCGCCACATCACAACAACAGTCGCCTCAAGGTGCTTTATATTGTGGGGTAAAGACCCTTCATTATTAGAGAGAAAACCCCAACAGTCAGACGACCCCCTATGAGCAAGCACTTGGTCACAGTGGGAAGGAAAAACTCCCTTTTAACAGGAAGAAACCTCCAGCAGAACCAGGCTCGGGGAGGGGCAGTCATCTGCCTCAACTGGTTGGGGTTGGGGTGACCAGCAACTTAAGTGCCTACCAATGGGAAAGAAGGGTGTTGCTGACTGAGATATTATGGTGAGGAAAATATAAGTTGTGGTCAGAAGTTTACATACACATCATGGGCATGAATATCATGGTAAGCTTGTTGATGGCTACCAAAAACATCTGGTCAAGGTGCAACTTGCTAAGGAACATTTATCCAATTATTAGTGGGGGTGTATGTATATATTTAAGCCTGTATGTATAATTTTAACCCTGTGTGGATTAGAGAAAATCCAAAATAAATTCAAACTTGTGCACCCAATTCTTGTTTTTTTAAAGTTTGCTGTACAATCATTCCACCCTGGAAAAAGAACAGTTCAAAGAAATCATTAAAAGCCCAAAATTACCATGACATTCATGCCCATGATGAGTGTGTGTAAACTTCTGACCACAACTGTACAAGAGGTTTACTAGACCCTTGAATGTCCACTAGTGATCAACTTTCAGCTACAAATCAATTAGCGAACTGCCTCAAAGACATACACAATGTATTCTGATGAATGTATCATCAGGCAGCTAATGGATATCAGAACAGTTCTTACACATATAAAACCTGGTTGATCACTAAAGATAAGTTTCTGATTTTAACTTAAATAGTCAAAAAGTATGAGAAAGGTGTGAGGAAAAGGGCGAATTAAAATAAATGATGCTGTCCAAACACAAGAAGTTTTGGTCCATTCAGACACTGACAAACGGATGTGAACTTGTTCAATTCTAATAAAAATAATAATAATTAAATAATAAAAATTAAATAATAATAATTAAAATGCATTCATATCAGCACAAAATGGACGCGCTGTTATCCAACATGCTGTCAATTTTCTTTGTATTGTATTTTCAAACCAACAGCCCATTTGCAGCATCAGGACCTGCTATGAAACCAACATGTGTCCCTGCTCCACTAGAATATAACCTGCCTCCATCACCTGAGGCCTGTACTACGAAGCAGGATTTTGTCTTATCTAGGTAACTTCAGGGTTAACCCTGGGTTTTCTGTATTACGACGGGGGTTCACTTCTTATCGGGGTACATTGCCATGGTAACTTATGCTGCGAACCTAACCTGCTCCAGAGCAGGTAGCAGATAGCTTCCACTCACACCGCTGATTTATTTGCAGCAGCTGTGTCGCTTTCATTCTGTATTATGTGTGTAACCTCTTCATATTTTTCTAATATTATAATTTACTCTTCCTTTGTAAAATCAGCCGCTCAGCTGCCGGTATACTAATCAGTGTGATTGGTCAGATTTTGCCAACACCACCCCTTTCATGTGAACACGCTTGTACCTAGATCAGGAAACCCTGAGTTAACTTAGTGAGTTGATAACCAGCTTCGTGTGACCGCTGATCCTGGTCGCTGATGTTAGGGTAAGTGAATCCAGATAACAGAAAGATACCCTAGGTATGATGAACTCACTTCGTAGTACAGGGCCCTGATCAGACACTTGCACACACTCCAAATGGTGTTGCTGCCTCTGGTTCAGATCCAGTGCTGTTTTGAACTTGGCCTAGTTTCTCTTAGAAGGGATGTTTGGTTTCCCTTTGGCTTGCCTGGCACTGTGATAGCATTAACCAACTTTGCCCGACAGATGATGCTCTCAAGCTGAGGGCGGCTGACATCCCCAGTCCAGCTGAAGCCGTGAGACAGTTAGCTTTCATGACAGTGTCTACCGACAGTTTTTTTTTATTCTTTTCTTTCAGTGGTGGGGTGTCACCACATTGATGCCCCACACAAGAAAGCTATCCGTTTCCCCTTTTGTTACCCTCCTCACTGTCAATCAGGGCCTTTAGTTCCCACAATACAGCAACTGCACACACGGACTAATAATGTATGGTTGTAACAAAATCCTATTCCCCACCCAGACTTGCCTCAGCACATCATTTGGGAACCACCGGTCTATCAGATACCTGTTTGTCTCATCATTTAACCAAGAAACCCCAGGAAAAACTGAGAAAGAAAGCCTCATCACTGAGAAAGCATGGTGAGTTACAGAAGTTAGGATAAGGCACAGGACTCTCTCTCTCTAAATAGGAGGCATGATTCTCTTTTTCATTAAAAATCTAAAAAGAGAAGCGGGTTCCCTTTAATTTGCCTCCTGCTGTTATCTTTTTTGATCCTTTTCCACAATTAACCCAATCTTTTACGGCCCGAAGCATTATAAACTCTGAGGATGAGTGACACTTATGAACTGCAAATTTTAGAAGGAGAGCTTTAGAAGTGAAATTAATGAAAGAGAAAGGCGTGTGAATTAATATCAGGGAGTTTTTAGTGAACTAAGAATAACAGAATCGATTTAGAAGAGAAAAGGAGGAACATTTAATCCAGAAGTACAAGTCCTTACTATAATACCATGTGGAAACAATTATAAGGTCTTTCTTTTGACAGTCTGCATCTTGTGAACTTCTCACAAGATGCCACCAAACAACAACCAATATTCGTGCTTCTATCTGGGGTACTAAGACTTCAGCACATTGTCTGTATTCAATATCTGCTGAGGTCTCAGTACCCCAAACTGTAATCACAAACTATCACAATGTGTCATTTTTGGTTTGGGAAAATTGTTCCCCCAAGTTTTCACAATCAGGGGACAAAAGAATGATCATTCACCAAAAACGATTTACATTTTTTCCAAAAGAAAACTCCTCCTTATGTTTCTCCAAAAGACACCAATTATGACTTAAATTTCACACGGTTAAAACGCCTTACTAAAAAATAGTTTACGGGTGAAAAAACAGTGTCTGACAGAGCTTAAGAAAACAAGCAAAATATATCACATGCATTACATTTAGTAAAAAATTCTGCAAATACATAAAGCACAAACACAAACAGAAGAACTGCGAGACAAAGAAAATAAAACAGGTGGGGAGGAGGTAAAAACAGCAAGTTTCTGGACATGTGGCAGCAGGAAAGAAGAATGCAAAAAAATATGGCCTTTAGACTTTTGTGGGAGACAAAAGCTTTTCTTTTCTGATACTTTTAAGCTGCTACTAGAATATTTTGGTAAGAGCACAATTAGAGCCCATCATAGACAATATAACTGTGATTATTCATATTATTATTATTAATGCACCAAGTTAACGCTGCCAATCCTGATTCAAGTCAAACGGGTGACCTTAGTTGCATGAAAATCCCCTCCTTTCTTTTTCTAATACAATAACAACAAAACTCACAAACAAACGAGCCTCAATAACAAATCCTTCAGAGCATTTTTTTCACCCTAAACAATATCAAACTGATGATGAATCACTCTTTTCTCTCTCTATGTTTTCCCGGTGCCAAGGCGCTCAGGATTTAGAACCACTACTGGTGTCCATCTGCACACCGGATTTAAAATGTGGCTTCGCTGTGACCCGTCTGTTGTCCGAGGCCTCTGGAGACAGAGGGAGGAGAGAACATTGTGCCAGGAAACACTCGCTCACTCTGACAGGCTCTGTTCTCTACAAACACGTACAGTTATGCTGCTTTTCTTGTGAGTAAGCTCTTTATCAGGAGGTATGAATCATTCATGGAGCTCATGAAGAGGAACGTTTTCCCTGTGTGCTGACGGGAATACAAACAATTTCTGATCAATGAAATGAACTGTTTAATGCCATCTTAGCTGAACTGAGGATGTTTGTATTACAGTATCTAGGCTGCTAGTGTTTGTCTTTGTATTATGATCTAATTTCAGATTACATTTTGTGGGATCAAAATGTGTATTTGCAGACCTGCAGATTAGTGTTATCAGCAGGAACAGTATGACCTGTGAAAAATGAGGATGTGCATGAGAGAATCTGTGTTGTGGACAATCCTGCCTGTTGGTTTAAGGCAGCTTACTGGGCGTCTGTTGCAGCCAAATCCATTTTTATTCACCCTGTGGATTATACGACTGCTTGGCAAGGCTGCCCTCGTGCTACTAAAGCCAACAGGGACTCACGCAGGTGGACGCCCTGAATGTAGAGCACAGAAAGTAGTGGAAAACTGTTGACGCCTTGCAAATAAAAAGCATTTTATCATCAACGCTTTGCTGTTTTTTAAGATGTCAAAACGGCAAAGCTTTGGATGCAAATTCCAAACAGACAGTGTTTAAGTGGTGTGAGCTGCCTGTGGAGGGCGCTGACACACTGGTGATGAGAGCAGCTGTCTGGAGGGGTGCTGAGGACACACTTCTCAGCCTCTGCATGTGTGTGAAGTCTTGGGGCTGGTGCTAACAATTGACGCTCGCCTGCAGAGAAAGTCCTCAAACAGACCTGAGAGTCTGTCACAGCACACGGGGAATAAAGGACGTCAGTAGATGGTGCACAGCCTGACACTTAAATATAAAACGGTTCTTAGATTTTATATGCACTCATGACATTACACTGGAGAGTAATGTACCTTAAAGTCCTCTTAAACTTCTCATATTAAAGTAGAGTGTACATAAAAGTCAATTCAAAGAATAAATGCAAGTGTAGGTTTTTATATTTTACATATTGTTTCTATTTAAGGTCGACTGATGTAGCTTCTTTTTTTTCCCCCTGAATTTTATTCAATTAAAGATAATCTGAAGAAGTCAAAGCATGTTAAGGGGCATGTGCAGATATATAAAGATAATAAAGACATTACTAGATGATGTGTAACTGCCATTTGTGGTTTATTTGAACTCAAGCATATCAAAAGACTTTTTGATATGTTGCCGTTTCATTTTACAAACTGAACAACATGAGAATGTGTTGTCACGACAGATTTTGTGCCTGTACTGTTACATGTCACTAGCAACATGTGTGCCCAATATTTTTGCTTACGTAGTTGCTGATAGGCTTTATTTATTTACCTCTACCCACAAAAACCACACACAAAGATTGAAATCATCTAGTGATTTGTGATAATGGCAAAATACTCGCAGCTTGTTGGTCATTTGTCTGTTTTTTAGAGGATACTGCATGTTTTTGGGAGGAGCCCTGAAAAAATTATCCTGATGGAGTTTTTGGAGCACAAAGTTTTTGGAAAACAAACAACAACAACAAAAATAACAGGCCTTTGTTGTTGTTGTTTGTTTTCTGCTCTATGAAGGGCCACAAGGACAGCCTAGAGCCTTGTTGATAGTGCAAAGACGAACTGTGTTCCCTTACCTGAAGGGTAGATGTAGGAGGGGAAATTCTGTGAGAACGTTGGAATGGATAAAGCACGTTCAAACACACGTTACTCACCACTTTCCAAACTGGAAGAAACATCTCAACTCATGCATCTCTCACACACACCGAGTTTATAACAACTGTGAAGAAGAGTTCATGATTTTGTTCAGTGTATGGCTTATTTTGTTTGGTACCATCTTATCACATGCATTTTAGATTTATCATTTTAAAGGGACCTATTATACTTTCCCTTATGTTCTATCACACTGTTAAACTAATTTTAGAAATGGCCAAAGTTTCAAAAAAGCGAAAAACTCAGGCTTCATTGAATCCCCACCCACCTGCTATTCAAACCATCTATTCATGGGGGAGCATCCAATCAAAAGAAAGCTGTCTCAAAGGGCAGGGGAAGGGAACTAAAGTTGCTCACCTCAGAGCGATGATGAACTGAGGGGCTACACCAAAGCCAAGTTTAAAATAAATAAGGATTATTTTGAAAGGTGAGTCATGCAAAGTTACTCTAGCAGAGTCCACGAGTTTAAAAAATGAGATGCAATTGAGCCGAATAAGTCACCTTTAATGGTAAATGACACTGAGGAAGAATTCATCTCTATGTTTGGATGAGAAATCACAGAAGATGTAATGGAACCACGCCCACCAAAGCTAGCGCGAGCATGGTAGGCTGTGATCACACTAGTCAAAATAGAATGCACATTGGAGGTTAAACATGCTCGGGGAAGGTATGGACCAGCTTGTGGGAGTACGCTCTAATCTTTATGCCTGTATCAACAAACTGGACTTGAACTCTGACAGAGTTTCATATTTATTTGGAGGATGCAAAGTTTTTTAGTTACATGCATCTTAAAAATGTTCTGCCTGTCTGCCCAGAAATACAGAGGCCTATGAACAGTCTGTGGCAGTTTAGCTAAAATCTTGCATTACACAGTGGTTTGTCATTCGGTGAGTTACAGAATAACACCGGTTTGGGTTTGCAATCAGGATATACGTTTAGAAAAGAAAAGGTTTCATCAGTAACACACTGTAAGGTGCTGTTGCTTCAGTTCTGTACACTCAGTGCCAAGCTAAGCTCAGCTGCAGGTAATACATACATGAGAGTATGAACTTGTTTATCAGACTTCCTCCATAAAGATGCAGCAGCAAGTCATTTTCTGTATGATTGGAAAATTTTTGTTTCCCATTCTTAGGTGACATATGGCAGATAATGGAGAAAATGGACCAGTGGCCTGAGCAGTGATGTTGAGTGTTTACGGTTGCTGCATCATCCATCAGGCAACAGGTCCCAGCTTGGCACGAGTTCCCAGAGAGCACAGATGCTTAATGGCCTGACAGGTTGTGTCCAGGCTCTCAGGCCCTGAGTGAAACGCCGCCGGCTGCTGGACGGAAACATCGAACAGCCTCAGGACACCCAGTGGACATTTGGAGCAGCTCATCGTGCCAGCTGAGGCTGCAGGCTTCAGATACCACTGGCTGGTAAAAAGAGGATCTAAGATCAGAATGACAGCACAGTGCACAGTCTCTGGGACAAGACAGTTACCACCACAGACCTGGCTGTGAATGATAGAAAACATATTTAGTATACTTGTAAACAGGACTCTTTGAGACTGAGAAATGTCTGGCGCCTGCCTGAAGAGTTTTTAGAAAGGGCCAAAAAAGGAAACACATCAGCACTTTCCATCAGCATTACTGGTTCTAATAGGACTGGTCAATATGGACCAAAAATGTATCAGTATTTTTAGGCTGAATAATGATACATGACACTTACTATCATTATCATGGCATTTTCTATAAACGCAATGGGTGAGATGTGACAAGTCTTTTTACTAACAGACTGACTATAAATATGTTACCCATAGTACTGATGGATAAATATTTGGAGTATACAGGGGGGTTTAAGACCCCCCTGTATAGTCCTTTCAGTGAGAGGAGGAAAGGTTTCATATTAAACAGATTACATTATGGGGGCAAATTTAGCAGGCTTTACATTTAACCTAGACAAAGTTGGTCAGATAAAATTTAATTCACTCGACAACAACTTTTGCGCTTGCTTTTAACTCTGACACATAAAAACACAATCTTTAAAATCTTCTATATTTCAGATCCAACCACTTTATACAGCAGTACTTTTTATTGTTGCTACAAGGCTCTGCAGATTCATGGGAATGCTCAACCATGCATACATGTTCTTCACTGCAACTCTAATTTAATCCCGTTGATTCAAGCATCAGTGGAAACTGATTTCTCTCTATGGCCATGTTAGATTAATGGATAATGCCAAAGAAAAGCCGATGGTGCCCACATCTGTAAAGGGTTTTACTGGAGAATAAAGGTATAAGCACTCATTGCAACTGACCACAAATAATCATATCCATCTATCCATCCATCCATCCTCTTAACTGCTTTTCCAGCTAAGGTTGCAGGGGGACAAGAGCCTATCCCAGCCAATACAGACACAAATAATGCCTCTACAAAAGAAGCAGCATGTAGCCAATAATATTGTGTAATGTAAAGGCTGTTGATGCAGTAGTTATATGTAACCTTGACGTCAAACCCCTGAAGTTTAGCCTGGTTTTAAATCATTGCTGCCTGCAAAGAAAGTAATCAAAGTATTAAACTACTGATGTTTGGAAATGTAATTACAGTTCATTGACAGCATTAATATTATATATATAATATAATATTAAAGCACTAAGAGCCTCAATTTGCAACAGAGAAACTCAGTTTTCAGGGTGCAAGTCGAGACGGCATTGGTCAATACTTGGAGACAATTGGGATAAATTTGTTCTCCCTCTTGGGACACACAACAGCTAAGTCTGGCCTTTACCTTGCTATTTTTCCCTGCCTCAGACGCAGGGACTAATCTGAAAGTAGCTCCAAGCAAAGCCAGAAAGAAAAGTGAAGACTGTGTTTGTAAATGCCATGGTGACGCCTGAGATGATGTTTGGTTTGCTGTTTGTGAGGATATTATTTTGGGTCAGATGTGATTCACTGCCATATTGTCTGATGAAGCAGGAAGGCCAGGCCACAGAGAAAGAGCATATGTCTGCCTTTCCCTCTGCTGCTGCCCCTGACATGTGTTACTTCCTCCTCACTCAGCCCACCTGCTCGGCCAAAGCCTTACAGTTTAATATGAATGCCAGCCTACAGCAACAGTGAGTAGAATGTGTTGGCCTGCACAGCTCAGTCTTATCAAAGCCAGAGGAACCCTGGTCAGATATCAGAGTTCATATGAGGGAGCATTAAAGTCTTACAGTTGAACTGCTCAGAACTACTCTGAAATGATGTCCATTTCTTACGCTATCAACCGACTCTGCTCGGATCAGCTGGTTGTTGTGTTTGTGGCATTCCAAACATTTGTGTTGCCAACAGGGAAGTTGCAAAACACCCCCTGGTAGACAGACTAATCAACATCAATACTCATAACATGGTTGAAGGGTGTTTCTCCCATCTCCTCTTTACTTTTTACATTTTTATTTACTGGCCATTATAAATGCATATACCGATCAATTGGCAAATAACTACCCACTGGTAAATCAGTCGAGCTCTAAAAAATATGGTCAGAAAGCGTTACCTGGGGTATGCTCACTGGCTAATGACTCAATTACAAGCTGTTAGCCAATGAGCATGGAGTTTCACAGTCCGATTGTCACTTGTCACATCCGGTTTCAAAGCACCAAGATGGCAATGCCAAAAATGCTCAGCTCAAGGATTCATAAGGGGACTTCAATAACCCATGGGTGACGTCACATCTTTTATACTGTATATGTAAAATTTCTTATCCAGTTAAGAACTGCAGTTTAATTTTGTAATTTTTATATTAAAGTGCTTATACCTACATTAAACAAGGGGCATCACGAGTAAGAGGTTCAAGCCAAAATTGTGAAAATGTGAAGCTACTTGATTTTCTACAGAACCAAAAGAACAGAAAGTAATCCAGATGCAATAGGTACTTGAGATACTGGACAACATTATCACTTGGAATCGTGGCAGGAAACAGAGAGAAATTTAGAGTTTGAGTTGAATGTTAGCTATGTTATATGTACAGAAACTTTTTCTGTACGTATGGCTAAAAAAGTTTGGACACACCCACATATGAATAAGAGGGTGTGTCCAAACATCCAAACATTTGACTGGTTCTATAACAATATGTTGTCACACCATATTTTGTTTTTTGTTTTTTTTTTTAAAAAAGAGTTCAACGTGCTTGATATTTTTAAAAAATTGAGTAATTTATTGATCCAATGAGTAAACTGTGTTTAATATTTGTGATCACAATGTTGACCAATCGGGATTATGCTAATAACCATAACAGAAAAGCCCTGCTTAATATTGTATGTTTTATGAAAGTCTGACAGTTGTTTTCTGCTTGTAAATTGGTCAAGATAAGAGGAAACCTTTTCTGTTTGTGTAAACATCTTAAACAGAGACAAAAGTTCTACCTGCATCAGGCAGGTAGCTCTTCCTGTTATGTTCTACAAACATCATTCAACACAACCCAACAGATAATTATCTGTTGCTTTACAGTCCCATCTGTTTGCCTTATTGATCAAATATCAATCGAGGAAAGCCAACTCTGTTCACAAGCAGGGGATTCGTGGACATTTATTATTGTCCGGTGATCGATCAAGGTCATGAGGCCCAGCCTCCACCATCGGACACAGAGAAACAAATATGGCCTTGCTGACACATCTCTCAGTGCAGCCCTGACAGGCTCATAAAATCCCACTGATGTCCTTTTGCCTGAGAAAAAGGATTCATTTTTCGAAGGACTCATCCACAGGGGAAGAAATTAAGATTAATGGCTTATGTGTGCCGCTGCAGTTTGCAACTGCCTTTGTGACAGAGATTGTTTGCAGCTTGGCAATATAATATATGGAAATGTGACCTGGAAGTACATATGTCTGTGCCATCAAAATGATTTTGAGCTTATTCAAAGTCAGCTCAGGAGTGAAAAAGTGGAGTGCAGGTTGAAATACTAAAATATAAAAAAAAAAAAAAAGGGCAAAGTGCAATGCAGGGCACAGATAAGGGTGTTTTTGAGCAATAATTTCATGTGCAAATCAGCAGGTGCATTTCTCTTTTCTGAACTCTAGGGGGGGCTCATGTCTTGATCCAACCAGTAAAGTGGAGCTAAAATAGCTTCAGGCGGTGTGTTTGTGGTGAGTTTGAGAGGAGATGAGTATGACTCACCTGCAGACAGCCTGCATTGGTCTGTTAAAGTCAAGTTTGTCTCAGTGCAGTTTCACGTCCAGAATACCAGCGTGACCTTTCAAAGATTTTCACTTTACACATCCTGCAGACTCAAAACAACAACACTAATCTTCTGAGGTCAGAGGGGAGAAGCTGAAATGAGCAATGAAGACAATATTTGCTGGAAGACAGCCAAGGTCAACCAAGGTCAAAGCTGCGGTTGTATTTTAACATTAGCTATGGAATAAGATCAACTGTGCAATGATCATTTTACAACAGCTATTACCATTTTCTACACACTGGACACTGGCAGACTACCCATGGAGAGCACCGGGACATTTCCTGGTGACCTGTGGGTCGTTTTAGCCTGCTGTGAGCTGCGGCATTACAGCAAGCACCAATGGGTTGACAGAACTCTCAGAATCCATGCACCGGGCATGACTCCCTCCCACGCCAATAGAGTATGCTCTCGCCACAGCGTCCACAGCCTGCACGTGCACTCCTCAAAGACACACATAGAATCTCACATGCACCCATTCCCTCTATGTCTCTCTCTCAGTAATGGACACGATGTCTACCTGCTTCTCTACACATAACATTAGATAAGCCACCTGGCATAATGGGAAGTCATAGGAAAGGTGGAAGCGAAAGGGAGAGGACAAAAATAAAATTATCCACAAATAATACATTTCAGTTAAATGCTGAAAAATGAGCGCCAGTCAGGGACTGAGTCAGTCAGTCAGTGTCCGTGTGGGTTCTCTTCTGGTACTCCGGCTTCCTCCTGCAGTCCAAAGACATGAATATTAGGTTAACAGGTGTTTCCAAATTGGCTGTAGGTGCGAGTATGTTTGTATGTTAGCCCTGCAACAGACTGTCCAGGGTGCACCCTGCCTTTTGCCCTATGACAGCTGGGATAGGCTGCAGTCCCCCCGAAACCCTGAATTGGATAAATGGAAAAAGATGGATAAATCTTATTATTATTATACTTTTTATTATTATTATGATAAAATATATGTAATTTACTTACAAAAGAGAGAACAATCCTCCTAAACAATGTTTTCAAAAGACTGTATTCTTCAAAATTTCTTTTCTCCAAGAAAGGTACGAGTCTGACCTTCAGTTCATAAAGTTGCAGTACAACATATATAAAGACAGACAAAAGTTAACATAACTTTATTTCCATCTTAATGTAAATGATTGAGCAGTGAAGGTGACATAAGTTTAAATGTTTTATCTTATTAAAATGTAATATCTCGTGCCTCAAAGTAATATAAACATTGCAAATGTGTTCATTTAATTCATAAACACATTTCTAAAAAGGGTGTGTCATATTTGGCTCTTATAGGCTCTTAAAAGATTGTGAAGAATATATGCATATTTAAGTATATATATTGAGTGGAACATTCTGTATATTAGAGCTATCTCTTGGAAAAGCTATATGTTTCCTACACATCGACCAAGTATATTAACAATAGTATTTTTTTTAATCCATTTTAGCATTCTATTTTATTCTTTTCGAAAGTTCATTTGCTGCTAACCAGTTTGTGGAGGCCCTTCCTGTCCTGTACTACCAGCTGGTTTGCTGGTTGATGTCGTTCAGCTGCCTCTCGAGAGAGGATCTCACCCCGCGGTCGGACAGACTTCAACTTCACCATCTCTGACTGCAGCTGGTGACGGTAATACTTATTTCGCTCAGCTGTGAGCCAAAGGGCTACTCTAATCAGAATCTGAAGCATGTGATGAACTGGTTCACTGAGCTGAACAAGGACTACAGTTGCTAGCTGCAGTCCAGGAGGACATTCGCAGGATAGGAGACTCACAGAAGAGGCAGCTGATTGTACTGCTGTGTACTTTTTTTTTTGGTCAAAAAGTAATTTGCATACAAAATATTTGAAGAGAAGAAAAATGTCAGCAGTATTATTTAATATTTCATTTTAAAAAGCAAGGAGGCACTGACGCTTTCCTAAATGTGCATGCACAGATACATGTGCGTACTCAGTAGTTACTTCTTACATATCTGTTGATATATACTTAGCACAAAAAGTAAGGAAATTTGTGTTTGGTCGATTATTTCTTTGTTGTAGCAATGCTTCTTGGCAATTAATCTTAAACCGTTGGAAAGCCTGTTTATTTCCCTTTAAATGGTGCCACATTTGTAAGGAAAATGCATTTGTGGGTTGAGCAGCAGAGTTGAGTATGTGGGTTGCACCCATGAAGAACTTGCCAAATCTTCTCTGCCAATGCCAAACAGCTTATTCTGCTACTGACTCTTGTTTTGAGCTTCTGGTACCCCAGGTGCTGCTAATCAGGTGCCTGATTGG
>VUQI01054527.1:0-10302 GCA_015106735.1 Paratilapia polleni | reverse complement strand
AAAACACTGGACCTTTTTTGGTATTTTGACCATTTTTCATTTTGTGCAAATAAATGCTCTAAATGAAAATATTTGTATTTGGAATTTGGGAGTTATGTTGTCAGTAGTTTATAGAAAAAAACAAAAATGTTAATTTTACTCAAACATATACCTATAAATAGCAAAATCAGAGAAACTGATAATTTTGGAGTGGTATCTTAATTTTTTCCGGAGCTGTATATATATATGTGTGTGTGTGTGTGTGTGTGTGTGTGTGTGTATGTATGTATGTATTTATGTCATTACCTGGTAAGATTGTGATCCAACATTCAATACCACCTGGAAAACCGCTTCATTTTTCAGCATGACAATGATCCCAAACACACTGCCAATGCATTAAAAGCATACCTGGATAGAAAAACACACAACTGAACACTATCAGTCATGGATTGGAGCCCGGACCTCAACATTGTTGAAGCAGTGTGGGATCATCTTGACACAACGTAACAAAAGGCAGCCAACATTCAAAGAAGAGTTTTAAGTGTCCTTCAAGAAGCCTGGAGAACTATTCCTGAAGACTACTTAAAGAAATTACAAGACAGCTTGCCTGAGAGAGTTCAGACTGTGTTGAAGAATAAAGGTGGTCATACCAAATATTGACTTTCAAGCTTGTTGGACTTGTACAAACTCTGTTTTTGCCTTATGTACTGTATTTCCGTGTATTTTTGCACATTTCAATAAATCGCTGCACCCATTTCCAATTTTCCTAGCAAAACATAAAGAAATGATGGGTGGCTCAAGACTTTTGCACAGTACTGCGTATACTGTATATAGGTGGCTGTAGTAAAGGC
Organism: Paratilapia polleni; assembly: GCA_015106735.1. Classification (NCBI taxonomy): domain Eukaryota; kingdom Metazoa; phylum Chordata; class Actinopteri; order Cichliformes; family Cichlidae; genus Paratilapia; species Paratilapia polleni. The sequence goes on along the minus strand of VUQI01054527.1, from coordinate 9,472 downwards.
CTGAGAGAGCATCTCAAGGGAGGAAACACAGCATTTGGTGATGTCCATGGGTTCTAGGCTTCAGGCAGTCAATGAATACAAAGGATTTTCATCCAAGTGTTAAAAACAATCCTTATATTTAAAATGTTAGTTTGGACAATTCATTTTGAACTTCTGAAAACGCTGTACTACATACAAAAATGTCTGTGATTCCTAAACAGTTAATGCAGACTTTCTGTAAAATCCCTTGAATTAAAGTCTGCATTTCAACCACATGTTGATTGCTTGATTTTAAAATCCAAGGTGGTGATGTACAGAGGCAAAACTACAAAACTGTGTCTTTTTCCAACAAATTACGAACCTGACTGTAGCTCCGCTGGTTAGTCCAAAGCTGTGCCTTCACGCTCACTTTCCTCTTTACCACAGCATTCCAGGTCAAAGCCTGCAGTCATACTGTGCTAATCTGCATGTCTCTGTCATTGCAAATCTTTCACGTCTCTACAAAATGTGGTGCTGTGGGTGTAGTGTTTCCACCCGTAGGGTATTTTAAATCACTTCAACTTTGCAGTTTCTTCAATGACTATTAAAGTACTATGAGGTTCACTCAGCCGAGAGGGTGTTTGTGCTTTCTTTGTAGATTAGAAATGTGAAACATCTGCACTAGGTGTTCTAGGAATTTAAATGACAGCAGCTAAATTACAAATAACAAAAAAGCAATAGACATGTGAATGGAATTGTATTGTCTCCCCTCACACAGAAGGATCTCTTGTGTACAGATTCCTAGTCACCTCTAAATATTCAGAGGCAAAACCTCCCCTTTCTTATCAACATGGCTTTTATTTGGAGCCCTGTTGAAACGGCTTCAATCCTGCTGACTGAAGATAAATCTCTGGATTCCGAGGAAAAATCCAAAATGCCAATTCTCATTCCACCAAAATCACGGGGGATGTCTGAGTTGGGAGAGAGAGCAGCTCCAAGACGTGACTAGACATGAGGCAATGGAGGGGAAACGGCCTCAAAGTGAATCCAATAAAACTCTGTACATTAACCAGAGGATAATGTGTTCACACAGATTCAGCTCTCACTGTCTACTTGCACCAGATTTTACACTGCATTCTGAAACACACACACAAACACTTTTTTTAAGAAGACAAGCCAAAATTCACACTCCCACTCATACAAATTTGTATTACTGCTTGTAAATGTGGCTAGATAGGTTGTCTTGACCCTTGATGTTTTTACAATTCACTACCTTTCTTTTGAACAGTTTTCAAAACTCTTGACTCCGCTGTTTGAGGTCCCGAAGCTACTGATCTGCTGAATGCTGAGGCAGATCACTGTTTAATACAGCCAGAAAGGTCATGTAATTTTCCCTCCTTCCAGTCTGATAGTGAAAAGATGAAAGACACCTCCTGCAACAAAATTATGCAAATGAGAGCAAGTAAAGGAGTGGTTGGGTGGATGAAGGGGATATGCTACAGACAGAGTAGCACTGAGAGAAAAAGAAGAATATCACTGAGCAGTATGGCAAGTAAATGAGTGGTTGTCTTGGCACACAGAAGAAAGGACTGGGAGTTAAGACTGTTCCTAAACAAGTAATTCAATATTTATATTAAACCCCTCGAATTAGAGCTCAAACTCAGCACTTATTTCACATTTCTGAATCTAGCAATAATGCTGTTCAGCTGTTGCTGAATGTACAGAGACAGTAGTAGACCTGATGCTATCCTCTTAGTTCCCACAGCTGGCTGTGTGCCATGTTTTTTTAACACTTTAATAAATATCTGTAGCACAACACAGCATGTAGGAAAAGAATGAGGGTGATGTATGCATTTACCTGCAAGGCACAGGTAACTTTATGAACACTGGACACTTTGGATCTGATGGTAATGTTTTCTGTTCTTCTGGACATCACACAGGTCAGCTCTCTGATGTTAATTTAGATTTATATGGCAGAACAGTTTGAACAGTCAATCTGAGATACCAAGATCCAGCCAGAGAATTGCTGGCCATTCCTCCAAGACCCCACCCTGCCCCCTTTTCTGATGAAAGATTTCATTCTTAGGTTTGCAAGATTTCAAACTTTTACATTCCTTTTCCATTGACGCTGCTTGTTCTGATTGCATTGCTGTTTCCAAAGAGAAACACATGTAAAGCCTATGCTTACTCTGTATTATGTGTGTCACATTACAAGCTGTGCCTGTGTTATTATTTGATTACTCGCACCCTCATCAGGTCTACTCGTTTGCGACCATCTTATTTGCATTGCTTGTTAGATTGAGCTGGTCGTTACTGAAATGAACTGGCTGCATCTGTGTTCGTAAATTGGTGCACTGTTAGTAGATCACCCACAGAACCTTTCACTCCCATCCGTGCTTTTTTGTGATTGCGGCCTCACACCAATTTGCAATGCTTAGTAATTCTGACCCAGAATATTTTGAATACTACTTTGTTAGATTGGTTCTGACAGGGTTTTCTTTTGGTTTTTAGAGGGCCGAGGTGCAACCTTAACTTGTACACACTGAAGGAAAAAACATGTATCACCAATATTAATTTATGGAATAAAATTGATGGATACTAAAAGTTTCTGGTTGGTGTTTGTATTTAATTTAGTAGCTAGTAAAACTAACTTGTACTGTTAACTCTAAGTGTTATTGTCTCTTTTTAGAAAGAGGGTAGGCTGGGTAGCCTGTGCGCAACGTAGATTGAGGCCCTTGTTACAACAGTTTGTCTTTGCTTCTCCTTTTCAGTTCTGAGTTCATCTGCCACAGATGTTAAAGATACTAGCTACGAGGCCAGGCTAGAGTAAAGACCCCATTACGTCTCTCTACCACAGTTAGGAGCCATGGGTCTGGAAGGGTTAATACTGTGGGCTTTTTTTTTTTAATTTACCTTGTAGAAACTGAGCATCTGTCACACTAATCACACAAACATTTGTTCAAAGCAGTTTACCTCTCCCTTTGAGAATTTTCTTTTTCTTTTCAGTCAGTGCATAGAACTCCCAAGCAGTTTTTACATTCACTCTAATGTGTCAGCATTTACATTCAGTGGGCTTGTGTGCTTCACAAAAACCCTTGCTGATGCACCTTTATTTTTTTTAATACCAATTTTATATTACCACCTTTATATTACCTCAGATTTGGCCCAGGTATGTTCCTATTCCAACTGCAATCATCGAGTACAGTCGTATCTTTATTGTAAAATGAAGTGGAATGCTAGCTGTAGGGTTGTCCAAACAAAATAAAAAAATAAGATTCTCAGATACTAATCGATACTAAAAATTACTATTGGATTAGATACTCATTTGCAACAGTATTGATACCAACCGTGCTGTCTTTGCCTCCTCCAGTTGACACACAACTTCACACAGCAGGACTGCAGATAGGCAGACACACAGCTAATCTCCTCACTAACAGTTCAAGTAGTTGAAGTTCACAGTGCTGAACAACACTTTAGGAGGAATTTCAAGAGGTCCGTAAAACTCATATCATAAATGTTAACCTGGCTGGAACACACGTTAACGTTAGCTGTTTAACTATTAGCAATTACCCGTTAGCCACAAACCCAGCATTAGGGAGTCACAAGCTAGTGTAGTCCTAGTGCTGGGCCCAGTCCAGATAACTGGGAGAGTTTCGTCAGGAAGCGCATCCAACATAAAATCTTTGCCAGATCAAACTTGCTGATCCCTCTGCTGTGGAAACCCCTATGGAAACAAGGGACCAGCTGAAAGTACCTTTATCCGATAGCCACATTAGCTGTCTGTTGATTTATCGTTAAGGTAGCGGCTATGGCTAATAATAAAACAGTAACATTAATTTGGGAACTAGGCAGCAAGCGCTATTAGTCCTGCCCGTTTCTAACATTATAATAGACAGCATTAATTTAACAGGACAGCACAATTATTTTTGTCTAAAAACTGTTATGTTTCTCTTAAAGATTGAAGATTTTTCTTCTTTTTTGAAAAAAAAGTCTACCACCAACTAGACAGAAACAGTGGCAGCCTACTTTACCAACTCTATTTGATCAGCATTGAAAATGTGGAGCCAAGTTACCAAAAGCACAGCACTATTTCAGACAACCTAAAAATATTGTCTTTTTTCTTTTTTTTTTTTTACCCCAGTGGTATTGAAAATGGTATCAAGTATTTTCCTGGGTATCAGTATTGATCTTGAAATCCTGGTATCGTGACAACCCTAGCTAGCTGACATGTTTTTTTGGAGTAATTTCATTTTGACAGGACTGCTCCTTTAAAGGCAGCACGCTTGGCTGCCAATGCTGCCCTGAGGCAACTTGAAAGCCACCGTAACTGTAGTTGCAGCACAGCCAGCTCTCTTAATACGCACAAAATAAGTATGAGCAGTGAAAACCCACTGAGATTATAAATGGCACTCTTTTTGTTGCTGGCCATCACTTTGATCCTGCAGGACTGCAGGAGGAGGAGGATGCAGCGTGTTTTTTTTGGGGGGGGGGGGTTAAGCAGGAGAAAGAAAATACTCATGTGAAATCTAATGTTGGAAGACCTTTGTACCACAAAAATATCAGTAGACAGTCTAATCTAAATAGAACAAATTCTGGAGTTTCCAGATAGTACTCTAATTATAACTGAGAAAATAATTTCGTTAAATATGTGCACATTTTTTATTTTTGAGACCTACTCTATCTACCAGTTCGAGACCTACTGACCCGAAGCAGTTTGATAATTCAGGTAAAGTTTAAAATATACTAAGAGGCAATAAAACTCAACGAGTACCAATGTAAAATTTCTCATACATAAAAATAAATATAGCAAAACAGTTAAGAGTAATGAAAAAGATTAGTCTTGCTCACGTGAAATGAGCTTGTGCTTGTGCTGTACAGATTAACAAAAGCAGGTGAAAGCTCAGATCCTGGATGGTCAGGTTTGTGGGAATGTAGATCCTACAGAGGGAACTTGAGATGGGTAAATGTAAAATCTGTATGTATCACACACTCAGATGATTTAATCTGCTGACTATCAAGAAACGCCAACACATAATGGAACATCATCATGGAACATATCATCATGTTTGTACCCCTAAGTTATATTAGTTCTCTGTCACTGAACTGTCCTGATTACCATGAAATGTTTCTTCAGTTGGTGTTTGTCACACTGACCAATGTGATAATGGAAAAAGTAGAATCTTGTATCATTAATGGGAGGAAATATACTTTATTTATCTCTTGACATTATTGTAAGTTCCTCATAATGTGTACTTACTGTATGTAGAACTGACATGCAGTGTGCCAGACATAGATTTGGGGCAACTTTCTTGACTGCAAAAGGGAACATGTCATTAATTGTGAAGTCATCCATAAGTATATCTAGAGTATACTAAGAAGGAACATTGTTCAAATAAGCATTATCTACTGTGGTAGCTGACTGAGCAGCAGTCACGCTTGGTAGGAGGTGGAGAAGAAAAACTGAAACTTGTCTCTGCCAGCTTCTTCTGTACTTCTGCCACCAGACACTGACGTCAGATTACATCAGTGGAAGTCAGCTTGGCTGCTCCAACTGGCAAACTGGCAACACCAACACACAGAATACTGGCAGCTAATGTGGACAGTATAGACACTACCACTCTGACCCACATAAAAATAAAGTAGTATTTTTAAATTCTTTCACCAGCTCCTTCATGTATTCATGAATAACAATGAAATGAAGATTTCTACACTAGTAACTAACTCTACTACTGAACCATGGGAAGGCTTTGAAAAGTTTTACTAAAATTAGGAAGAACAGGAACATCTACAGCAGCCATAGCAGATGGTATTACCAGATAATTAGAAAACTTTCGGGTCTATAACATTAGAGGGTGTGGGGTTGTGTGTGTGTGTTGGATTGGGGGTGAGGGCAATTATAAAGTATTTTTAATACAATTAAACAATATTGAAATGCACAATATACCTGTGTGAGCCAAACAGATTTTTCAAAATACTACTACTACTACTAATAATAATGATAATAATAATGATGATGATGATAAAAAATTTTATTTATATAGCACCTTTCAAAAACAAAGTTACAAAGTGCTGCACAAGACAAGATAGGAAACAAAGTGCAATAAAAACATTTAAGAAAAGTTAAAGGTGAAACAACAGTAGGAGGAGAAGACTGGCAGCACAAGGTGATTAAAAGCGAGGAATAAAAAAACGGATAATCTAAAAACCTTTAAAAGTAAATGTAAAATAATTTAAATAATTTAAAATGATCATTAGGAAGAGATGATAAAACAATTATAGAGGACAACATAGAGATAACTCAAAGTGGAGGCACAGAAAAAGCTTCCTATAAAAATGTCTTTAAGAGAGATTTAAAACATAAGGAGCTCACTGATCTGATCTGCTGAGGGAGGTTGTTCTAAAGAATGGGTGCCCTGAAAGAAAAGGCCCAGTCACCCTTGGTCCTCAGCCAAGATTGTAGGAAGGCCAGCAGAGCCTTGGCTGAGGACCTTGGGTTACGACCGGGCATCTGTGGTGTCAGAAGATCTGAGATATACTTCAGTCAGCAATAAAATCTTAAAATCAATTCTAAAATTAATGGGTAACCAATGAATAGAAGCTAAAATAGGGGTGATGTGTTCTTTTTTTGGTTTTAGTAAGAAGTCTGGCTGCTGCATTTTGGACAAACTGAAGTTTGTGTAGATTTTGTTAGCTCAAACATGTGTATAACGAGTTACAACGGTCTAACCTAGAAAAAATAAAAGCATGTATGACCGTCTCTAGATTTCTTTTGGATAAAACTGAGCTGATCTTACTGAGTCTCCTAAGCTGCATAAAACAAGACTGGACAACTGAATTGACATGCTTATATTCAGGCTGAGCTGGTTGTCAAAAGTGACGCTGAGGTTGTTACAAAGACAAAGAGCTCAGATATGTTGTTGTGTGTAGGTTAGGGGCCAGTAATGATTGCTGTGGATTTATCCATATTTAGCTGTAGGAGGTTCTGTGCCATCAGCATTTAATATCTTGAATACAGTCATTCAGTGCGTTGAGTTTATGAATGCCGTTAGGGTTAAAAGAGATGTATAGCTGCATAGGAATGAAAATAGCAGCATGGTTCCCTACATTACTCTGTCCTGACATGGGTATTGAACTCATGTATTGGTATTGAACCTCTAACCCTGTGTCAGGTGCTACAGTGGTGCATCAGGTAGTGAAGAGCTATAGAGAGATGAGTGGTAAGCATTGCTACTATGTTGAAGAAGAACAAGAACAAGCTTTTGAGCTGGGATTTTTGTATTTTGTATTAGAGCTTGAGTAGCTGAGCATGAAACTACATAGGATGTTTCCACATTCAAAACAAGAAGGGAGATACTAAAAGTTCAAGAACTGGGGAGCTGAGGAGACTCCGTTTGTATTGGGGTGAGTTACCTGTTAATTAAGCTTTAAATCTAAAATATGAAACCTCAGTTACTTTCAGCATTGGCACTGTGAGAGAGAAGACACGTGCCTATATTTTGATGTATATTATGTTCTTATAGAGATAAATGTACAGGAGTTTGAGCAGTTTTCAAAAATCTTTTTTCCTTGTCTTTAAAAACCACTGCTTTGTACATTAGCTGGTCACATAAGACACTGGCATAATCACCCCAAAACTGGAAATCACCTCACTTTAAAGGTAAAAAATTTGCTAAACCAATACATTGATAACCCATACAGATGAAATGCACTGAAAGATTAAAGCCTTTGACATTATTTAAAGCTTGAATGGGGTCTGTTGCTACATGTATGCACGGAACTTTTAAAGTTGAGTAGGTATGGGTCTCTAACCCTTAGGATCATATTCACTTCATAAAATAAAAATTTTTTTAAAAACTTAAAATCAGCCATTACAGAAATCATCACTGGAAGTCAAAGAATACATTTCCTAAACATATTTAAAAATTCAGCTTTGGAGCCAGTAACATTAAAAAAAAAACATATGCAAGAAAATATAAAGATAAAAAAGAAGCAAGACTGTGATAATGATTTCTGCTTTCTTAAAATCACTAATGAAAAACAGAATTTGTCCAAGGATCAACCCTTGAAGGACCCTACACAGCAGATTGGAGGAAAGCATATAGTTATTAATATGAATTTTAAAGTGTCAGATAAAGAGGGTATGCCATCACATAAATAATCTGTCAGTGAGAACTGTATGATTGACAGCAGTGGATAAATCAAGAAAAACTAATCATCAGTAACTTTGAGTCTCACAGTCTAAGTACTTCAATTTTGACAGAGAGATTTTGGCTTATGTTCCACTTGCACGTTTGCTTTGCTCTTTGTGTTGCTGTTTGATTGCATTTTTGTTTGTTGGAGTAAACTTCATACATCACTGGTACAAAGCATAAATCATGTTTATGTTAACCTGAAAATATATTAAAAATGTGCTTTTAGAAAAAAAGCCCTCCGCTGTGATTATGTGTGTATGAATGTTTGACTATATTCAGCTCATGTGTTATCATACAAGCAGAGAGGAAGTGGTGTCTGCTCTTATTTGGTGTTGGCTCTCTGTGGTATCGTGTCACTTCCTGTTCCTGTTGCATCGCATAGTGGTGCTTGCTATGTAGCTAAACTTGTGTAGCTTGTTTAATTAACTACTAACTTTCACATAGTGACTTATTTTCATAATTTAACCTACACGTGCTTTATTAATAGCACACTTTCTACTGAATCACCTGCAAATTTGTATTCATATCACTGACTCATTGCGTCTTTAGGGATTCGCTAGCTTAGCGTAGCTTTTAGCTAAGCTCGTAGCCAAATCACTGTCAGCATGGCTTCTCCTGTCAAACCTTTTTCCTGCTCTGTGTATCAAATGTTTAGCTATTCCTCGCCCTCCTTTATTAATAATTGTATGTGTAATAAACGTAGCCAATTGGAGACTCCGCTCCATTGAAAATCCTGTAGCTAGCCAGGCCCCCTGTAGCCTGTGCGGGGAAAGGTAGCTTAGCTCCAACTAGCTCTATCCCAGCAGGCCCCGAGCAGCCGGGGAATCAGGCCGGCTGGGTGACGGTGAGGAGGAAGCGTAGTCCGAAACAAAAGCCCCCGGTACACCACCAACCCATTCACGTTTCAAATCGATTTTCCCCACTCAGCGACACACCCATTCAGGAAAAAACTCTGGTGATCGGTGACTCCAGCGACCATAGTTGATTGTATTCCAGGGGCCAGAGCAGGCGACATTGAAGGAAATTTGAAACTACTGGCTGAGGATAAACGTAGATTTGGTAAGACTGTAATTCACGTCAGCAGTAATGACACCCGATTACGTCAATCGGAGGTCACTTAAATTAATATTGAGTTGGTGTGTAATTTTGCCAAAACCCTATTCTTTTCTCTGGTCCCCTCCCCAGTTGGACCAGCAGTGACATGTTTAGCCGCATGTTTTGCCTCTAGGGACACTGTGAGGAATCTTGGAGTCATTTTTGACCAGGATATGTCTTTCAACGCGCACATTAAACAAATATGTAGAACTTCTTTCTTGCATTTG
>VUQI01054526.1:0-15602 GCA_015106735.1 Paratilapia polleni | reverse complement strand
CTGAGTAGAAAAGCGCTATATAAGTACCAGTCCATTTACCATTTACCAGTCCATAATATGGTACTATGAGGTCTTTAAGATATGATGGGGCCTGATTTTTTAAGACTTTGTATGTGAGGAGAAGGATTTTAAATTCAATTCTGGATTTAACTGGTAGCCAATGAAGAGAAGCTAATATGGGAGAAATATGGTCTCTCTTTCTTGTCCCTGTCAGTACTCTAGCTGCAGCATTCTGGATTAATTGAAGGCTTTTCAGGGAGCTTTTAGAACAACCTGATAATAATGAATTACAATAGTCCAGGCTAGAAGTAATAAATGCATGAACTAGTTTTTCAGCATCACTCTAAGACAGGATGCCTCTAATTTTAGAGATATTACACAAATGCAAGAAAGCAGTTCCATCATGTCTCTAGCTGTCCATGTCTGCAACAGAGTATAATCAAGGCTTTAGTCTCTTGGATGTTTAATTTGTTATTTCTTGTGATAGACACTCATTGGAGCATCAGAATCTTGAAGAAAGGTGACTTAAGTGATTTGAAACGTAGTATGGTTGTTGGTGCCAGCCAGGCTGCTCTGAGTATTTCAGAAACTGCTGATCTGTTGGTAATTTCCAACCATCTCTGGGGTTTACAGGGAATGGTCCTGAAAAGACAAAATATCCAGTGGGCGGCAGTTCTCTGGGCGAAAATGCCTTGTTGATGTCAGAGGTCAGAGGAGAATGGCCAGACTGCTTCAAGCTGAAAAGCAACAGTAACCCAAATAACCACTTGTACAACCAAGGTATGCCGAAGAGCATCGCTGACAACACAACATGTTGAACCTTGAAGCAGCAGAAGACCACACCAGGTGCCACTCCTGTCAGCTAAGAACAGGAAACTGAGGCTACAGTTCACACCAAAACCAGACAACAGAAGATTTGAAAAACATTACCTGGTCTGATGAGTCTTGATTTTTTTTTTTTTCTTTTTTTGGCGGCAACATTTATGTGGTAGGGTCAGATTTTGGTATAAACAACATGAAAGCATGGATCCATCTTGCCTTCTAACGACAGTTAGGTTGGTGGTGGTGGTGGTGGTGTAATGCTGTTGGCGATATTTTCTTGGCCCACTGTGGGCCCCTTAGTACCAACTGAGCATTATTTAAATGCCACAGTGTTGCACCCATGCCTTTATGACCACAGTGTACCCATCATGGATGTGCAGCTGACAAATCTGTGGCAACTGTGTGATGCTATCATGTCAGTATGGAACAAAATCTGAGGAATGTTTCCAGCACCTTGGTCAATCCATGTCACAAAGAATTAAGGCAGTTCTGAAGGCAAAAGGGGGTCCAGCCCAATGATAGCAAGGTGTAGTTAATGAAGTGGCCAGTGAGTGTACTGTATAGGCTTTCTCTTTGTTTCAACCAAATTGCATTTGAATGTCAAAAAAAGTTCCACCTACTGGACTAATGTTTATACACAATTATGAGAAAGTATCAGAAGTAAACGAGTTTAACTATATAGTATGTGTACATTTAAATTCAAGTTATCCTAAGACATATCCAATTTCTCAATGTTTACATTTATTTTATATATAACCCTACTTTTGATATATAGGAAACTGAGAACCAGTGCAGTTCTCAGTTGCTTCAGCAGTAGTAACAAACGTCAACTATAGAAGAAAGCTGAATGCAAAGTACACAATACAGTACACCAGGATGTTTACCATAAGCAGTGATGGGTAATGCATTACTGAACTAAACTCAGTAATCACATTAAAGTTACAAAATAAAAAATTATGTCATTACATGCATCAGATAAGTTTTAAAAATGCATGATGAGTGGATAGAAAAGAAACCCTCGAACCTGCCTTTTTCCCCTGCGCACTTGTGCAATATCAGCCAATTTCAGTTTGCATGGAGGACAGAGAAAATAGGCAGCGCAGCCTACAACTCTTGAAGAGAGTCCACATTTACTTTTATTTTTATTGCATAAAAGGACAACAACAACAACAGCTCATGCCATGTTGTGGGGTAACACTGGTTAGCCAGCCAAGATTAGTGGTTAGCTGCACAGTATAAATCAGTGCAGTCAGCCTAGTGTAGTGTTGCTGTGTGATATAATGTTAGTTCCCCTAACTTGTACAAAGTTAGCACAAACAGAACTTAGTGACCAGATTCATCTATAAAAAAGTATCATGCATCCAGATAGGTAATTACTGAATTGCAGGGGGAGTGTGATTTTGAATGTGAAGGGGAGTATGAAACACTCTCCTAAGACAACTCTCACCCTAACAAGGCACTTGGGTTTCTGGTTTTCAACATTTATTGAGACAGGAAAGCAAAATGCAAAGTGCAAAAAAAAAGAATAAAAGATTGAAGAATAAAAGTTGATGCTTGCTGAGCAAACATGTTATTCCAATACAAAATATTAAGAAGATTTTTTTGTTCGCTGCCACTATATCAAGAGCTTTGTGATGTTTGTATTTATCAACTCAATGCTTTTTCAGCCTGAAACAAATACTTCCTCAAGGTTCTCTTGAAGGTATTTTTCCCCAATGCTTTCAAACATGTTAACTTTCAGACATGAACTTGCCAATGTCACACTTGCTGTTAGCATTTCGCACTCTGACTTCTGCTCTGTGATGGCTCTTAGGCCATTTTTTTCTTTACTTTTGAAAAATGAGTTTAACACAACAGTTGCAAATCCAGATCTACTTACCAGGTTTTCTGGGAGCTTTCAAAGATAACATCTCATCAGCTACCAAACTCATTAGCTTCTCATGACTGCACAGACAAAAGGTTCTATGGATGGGATCATAAGCTATTTTCACACATCCACTGCAGTTCTGACATTTTCTAGGCATTACCTAATGAAAGTGCACGTGAGAATGCAAATATTGGATTGAATATTAAATGAACAAAGTCTGTGTGATGTTTCATGTGCATGTCAGAATAGTGCAGGTAATAATACAGTGCATTCATAGCCAGGGAGTAGGTGTTATGTCTACTGCCTCCTACACGCTGGACTAAACCACAGAGTATTTCCAGTTTGTCAGTTTCTTTGCAATATCACCTCAACTGGTGTCTAATTACCATTTTAAGCATTTATGATTAACCAAATTAATTTTCATGAGTAAGAGAACACCTGATTTGTGTAAAAATGGTTATTTATCTATAACAGAAATATTGCAAACACTCAGTCATTCAGCTCAGAGCATGCAGTGCAATATCTAGATATCAGCTTACTGGCATACTGGCTACCTTCAAGATACAGAAATATCAGACCACACTACAAAAAATGTTATATGGAATTTAATAAATATGATTTAATAAAATTTTCATGGAACAGAACATGTTATCTAATTACCATGGCACTGGTACAATTTATCAGCTTGAGCTGATGACACTTCACTCGCTGTCTCCAGTGTCGACGTGCTATCGTGCTGAGTTTCAAAATTAAAAACATCAAACCACAAGCATCAATTACTACTTTCCAAAGTGTTCGGTCTTAATGATTCCACAGGAGGGAAATTGATCTTGCCTGCACATGCTTTTTAAAGCAATATTAACACATGGAGTGGATGATCTTGTTGACTTCACTTTGTGAATCTTCTAAAAACTAATGCTGACATACAAAAGATGTCATCTGTCAGTTTTATACTTGGCAGTGTCTGGGCTGCATTATAACCTGGTCTTTGTCCATAATTTCCATAATGTTATGAACCTGATTATATTTCTGATATTGGTACTAGCAAAGAAACAGTTTTATTTAGTTTCTTTTTTTCTTGTTTGCAGACACTAATCATCTACAGAAGTGTTCCATGTCAAAAGAGAAAAGTCTCTAAGTAGCACTCAAAAGATTTCTGCTCAGAGAATAGCGGGTCCTTATGTCAAAAATCTGTTTGATATTCACAGATTACAAACGATAGAATGAGCTCTTGAATTGATCAGATCAGATCAAGTAAGACATGATTAAATGCTTTAAATTAACCTTTGCCTGCTCTGACCTGACAGCTGACATCCTGACTGATAGCAGCCATGTATACAGAAGAATAAGCTACTTTCAGCTCCTCTCTTGTCACAAGGGGTCACCACAGCAGGTAGCGCTACATGTTGGATTTGGCAGAGTTTTATGTCAAAAATGTCAGAAACTATGCTTTCAGAAAATAAAGTACTACATGGTACCTTTAAAGGTATAACAATTAGACTCTGTACTCTTCACCCTTGTAGTTTGTACCTTATAGAGACCAGTCTTGAACTTTTGGTCACAAATATGTACCTGAATGTAACAATACAAGCATTTTTTTAAAAAAGTGCAAAATTTGGTACAGAGCTTCCCATCAACTTATTTTATACTAACTGTATTAATCATTCATATATTTGGAAAATGACAGGCATTTAGTTAACGCTTCTCTGGTCTTACTGACCACTTAATCTGTCTCATGTCTGCACATATGGTGATTTTAGAATCACTAATTAACCTAACATCTGGACCGTGTGAAGAAACTGGGGCATCTAGAAAAAGTCCACCAGGCCCATGGAGAACAAACGTCACAGAAAGGTTTGAACTCAGAAGCATCTTGCTGTGAGGTGACAGTGTCAACCGCTGCATCTGTCATGGTCCTAGGGTTTTTGTTGAAAATGACAACAACGAAAAACAAACTATGCCGAAAGCATCCAAAAAATAAACACGACTAAAATGTTAAACTCAAAACGCTGGGTCCAAAACCCAGGATCATGACAGTTTGCATTCATTATACAGTGCTTAACAAATTTATTAGACCACCTGTCATAAAAAACTAGAAAGACCATCCAGCATCACAAAGTGCTTTAATGCAGCCTCTTTCCTTTTCAGTGAGTTCTCAATGTTTTATCTTTTTTTTTTTTTTTTTATTATCTGTAGTTGTAAAATCTGCCTGCAGCATCCTGCATTTAGGCTCTCTACACATTCAACCCTGACAACATCACAGTGCCTCCAATGTACAAGACAGATGCAAAATGTAAGTTGTCAGAATGTATTAAATATTTTTCATTTAGGTTGAATAAATAAGGAAAGAGTTAAACCTTAAAGAGTTAATATTTTACTCCATTTCTTTTTGTTTTTGGCCAAACACAGACTGCCTCATATGTACTCTTTTGTCCTCAAAATGATACACATAATTACCTTTTAGGTACAATAATTATTGCTGGGGGTACCTTCATGTAACCTGGGGTGAAATAAGGTTAAGATGTTAAATTGTTGCAAATGATGTCCATCCTTTTTTTTCTGACAGCAAATCAAAATCCCAGCACTCTTGTTAGGACTGAAATGTGTTCAGTGTGCTCATCTACAAAGCGCCCAAGAGAAAAGGAAAAGTGAGAGAAAATAAATGTGTGCCTGAATGAGAGATGCAGTATGTGAGTGTGAGATTTGAAGTTGAAGTCAAAAAAAACATTAGCTTATGAAAAGAATGAAACTATCAAAGAATGAACTGCAATCGATCATAGAGACACAAATAAATGAGTAGAAATTAGGAGCAGGCTTAAAACAAAGAGGATGTTGGTCTGTTTTTAAACGATGGGACTGTGTGTGTGTTTTCTTCCAGACCTCAAAACAGAAAATTAATGGTGAGTAAATGTGTTTAGCTTCTCTGGCCTGACTGCACTGTCAGCTTAACATCAATCAACTGGATCTATCTATCCATCTATCTATACATAGATTGTAACCCCAGCATTTTGGAAAGTGTCTTTTTACTTCAGAATTTTACTTTTTGAAACATCAACTAGTTGTAAAGGAAAGAACTCTACTCTTTTTTACAATATGCTTTGTTTAAGGCAGAAAAAATATTGCCATACTGTGCAAACCCCATACTGTTCTGGTCTTGCTTGGTAGCAGAGATGATATTGCTTGCTTTGGAATGGCATTCATATAGTGCTTTTGCAGTCTTACTGATCACTCAAAGCACTCTACCCTCCAATTCGCATTCATATATTCATAAAGCAATTTGTTCTATGCAGCTGCATCCACACCTACTTCAAATTTAGAATCGCCAGTTAACCTAACATGCATGTCTTTGGATTGTGGGAGGAAGCCAGAGGAGGAAATCCACGAAAGCACAGGGAGACCATGAAAACTCCACACAGAAAGTCCCCGCCCGGCCAGGAGATCCAAAAACCAAAACCTTTTTGCTGTCAGGTAACTGTTCTAACCGACCGTGCCACTTTAGGGCTATTAGACCAGTGTGAAGTCTTTCCTGAAGCATAACAAAGGTATCCTGCTGCTTGACATCCAAAGCTTTCTACCCACAAACCAGTATCAGGCTTTTATTTGAGAAAAGCAATAGGAAATGCAATGCATTAATCAATTTGCAGTACTTTTCCGTCAAGCTATCTCCAACTCGATTCCCAGCCAGCCATGACATTTACTGCAGGTCATTCTGCTCTTTTACCTACTACTATAAGTATCTTAATAAAGGCAAAAATGCCAAATAAACTAAACGCTGCAACACTTATGGATGTAACTTACTTAGTTTCACATGTTGCTTTTAAGAAAAAAAAAAAAAACAAGTAGAAACAGCTTTCATAAGAACTTACAATTATTTTTTCTGTGTGAAACATCTTATTGTGACTCTTCTTTCTGTGTTACCTAATAGTCTGATGTTCAGTGGTACATTCATCATCTCATCACAGATGAATTGCTTCCTTCCTTCAAAACAATTTGCTTTTTTTTTTTTATTTGAATTAATTTAAATGATTTTAATTTATTTGAATGAATCTCATTTAAATCCGCATATAATAATATTATAGAATATTAATACTTTTAGCAATATTTTACAGCCTCATATGCATTTAGGAAATGCTTAATTTTAACACAAAATGAAGTCATTATCCTCAAGCAACCCTTTAAAAGCAGGAACCAAGAAACAAAAAGAAACTGTATTCTTAAGGCTTGAAGCTGAAGTTGTTCTTTTTAACAATGAGTCACACACATAAAATCCAACACAAAGCACACATTATTTTTCTTTTTCTGTATAAAATTGTTTTGAATTTTTTTGAGGTTGTTATGTTGCTAACTGACTCTTTTGACATGAGGGGGAGTAAATAATGAGTTTAATCTCAAGCTGCTGTGTTGCTGTACTGAGCAGCTCCCACTGCAAATGTGTGCAACTCGATGAGCCTGAGGCAGAATGGAGCTGACAAAGAGAAAAAACGTGAAGAGTGTAATGTTCCCCTTGCCTTTTAAATATTAAAGGTAAAACACCAAGTTATGCTTAGAGGCATAGTACAAGAGAATTCAAAGCCAGCCTGCTAACATGAAATGTCTCATGACTAACATGCAAAGTAATTTCACATGTTTCACAGTTTTTTGGTTTTCACTTGTCGCATAGTTTCTGCTGACTTATATTGTGCAGGGATGCATGATGTCCTAACACCACCCTCAACCATATCCCTTAACCAGCCACCATTATAATCCCCAACCATTTTACCTTAATTTGTCCCAGGATTAGTCATGCAGTCATTGTGGAAAGAGCTCAAACTGGCATGCGAAATGTCCTAGAAGCAGCAGTTTTTTTATTTTCAATCCTATATGGTTACATGGGCAAAGCTGCAAAGATGAATTTATCCACAAATCACTTTCTTAGTATCGTTATATGTACTGATCAGCTAAAGCATTAAAACCACCTGGTTATTATTGGGTATGTTCCCCTTGTGCTGTAAAAAAGGTTCTGTGCCCATCCCTTGGTGGCTTCGGCAGCTTTCTTTGGGTCCTGTATGTTGTGTTACATGCCACTGTGTCTCCTGCTCTTGCTTGATGTGTGTGTGTGTGTGTGATCTATGTCTTCTAGGTGCTCTCTGACAGACTTGGGGCACCTGTGAAGATGTGGGCCAGCAGTCGATAAGTGGCCTCTTCCTGTGCTTGTTCTCTCATCCCCTTGCCCTCGATCTGGCCTTTTTTTACTCCTTTATTTTATTATTATGTGGCGTTTCTTTGTATCGTTTCTTTGTGTTGTGTCCCTCCTTGTGCTGTGGCCTTTTGAGACAGCTGTAACAGTCGTGATGGCTTGTTCCAGCATATCCCGCAGATGCTCTATCAGATTGGATTTTGGGGGTTTGGAGGATAAGTTAGTGCTCTGGGCTTTTTGTTTTCTCAAAGCATTCCTGGGCTATTTTTGTGGTGTGGCAGGGTGCATTTTTCTGTTGTGAGAGGTTGCCACAGTTGGGGAGTACCCCTACTGTTCATGGGGGGTATGCGTGGACTGCAGCAATATTTAGTTGGGTATTATATGTGAAGGTTAACATTCACATGAATGCCAAGAGAAGTTTCCATTTCAATGTAAAGGGATGAGAAAGTTCTTTTAATGTTGTGGCTGATTGATTTGTGTATATTCCAGACTGTTTTGGAAATTTCAGCTTACATCAGACCCACATTACAAATATTGAAAGCAGATGTTTAGTAATTTTAGACCTCCACATTTCTGCTAAAAGGCACAGAAATTTGTTCAAAAACAAGAGTTTTACAGCAACATCTTAGAAAAAAAATAAATAGAAATATATGTCAAACTGCTTATCAAGCTGCACATCTATGCCAAGTTTTCAAGGAGGGCTTCTGTAGCCCCACAGTTATCCCTCCAGTTTTATAAAGAGATAATTTGCATTTAAAAACACTGCATATATTAAAAGTGACTTATTAAACTTTTAAATACATCAAGGAATTCCTTACATTGACCAGAGATAAGAGGATCTGTAACAAGAGGGCCAGAGGCTCTGAACCTTGTGTTAACATTTACCTGTGACCTATATAGCACATATTATGAATTCTACTGGAAAATCATGAAATGCACTAGCTTATTCATGAAGACATCTGTAGTCCAACTAAGTATCCATTTCAAAATGACATCATTTACATTTCACCTGCATTTTAAATCTTGATACAAAGCTATGGTTTTCTATTTGCGAACAGCACAAACAAAGATGCAGTTTATTACTTTTCTTCTTCATTGAAGTCTTCAATATTTTTTTAGGTTATGTATTAAATAATCAATTTTCTGGCAACAGCTCTTCATATTTAAATCCAAACTACAAAATGAAGACTTCCTTGGTTAACATAGCTTGGTTGGTTAACTTGTTTTCTTATGGAAATGAGAAACGTGTCATGGCTACTGATTTAGGTGGACCCAGGAAGCAGACCAAGCCACAGTCTGTACAATTTACAAGATTTATTGACAAGATAAAGAATAACAAGGGGAACGACTTATGCTGGCAACACAATAAGAGTGGCAATCAGGGAGAGTCTGTGAAGGAGAAGAAAAGGAGAATTTAGCCAGGGTCGAGGTGAGTGGAGATAGAGGATGGTGAGTGCAAGAACTTACTTGATATCCAGTGAATAGTTCGCGCACGCGCGGGGGGGGTGTCAGATAGCTGGCTGGCGATCCAGAACCTCTAATGCAACCAGAACTGGTTTCTCCACCATGGTACTGGGAAAGACAGACAAGGATGGGATTTAACCAGAGCAAATGCTAAACAATGGGTAGCAACAAGGGAAGCAAATTTACCACCAAAATGGTCAGACAATCTGGTGGAGAACCACAGTCACAGCAGAAGTACCCAGCCCTCTGATGACCCAATGGCTCCCAGGTGTGCCAGATCAATCAAAGACGCAGCTCCACCCCCAGGGACACACACACACCCACACCCTGGCTGGTGTGGACCCCTGGACCCCTGACAAAACGTTAGTGTGTGGTTGAAGCCAAATTATATTTTAATGCTGATCATACATCAGAAATGTGTATTGTTGAATGCATCAAATAAGTTTTGCATTTTTGAGATTTTTACGACTAGTGATGCAGGCATTTTAGGTTTGCCCTGATGATGGGGAGGAAAGGCCATGTTATTACCTAAATCAAGAGGGTTAATATGGTGATTACTTAAGATCATTTCATAAAGAATGATTGATAGGTTCAGGTTTACATTTTTAGATTTAATTTTAATACATAAGCATGAAGACCAGAAATTGTGGCGCAAAGCAGACTTACAATAGTAAATTGGAAAAACAGTAGACATTGCTGTTAAGAAAAGAAGCTGTAGCTAGCATTCTAAAATTTAAAGAATATGTGATTGTAGTGCATCCTTGCAACCATGCACCACACCCCTAATCAGCCACAGTCTCATTTTCCGTGTGGGTGAACACTGAAGAGTCTAAGAAATTTAGCAAAAAGCAACAATCAACCAGAGCCAGCTGAGCTTACCCCCCTGAAACTGAATGCATGCCTTCCTGAATGTATAATTTCCACAGGCTTTAAATATATGTAAATTAATCAATGAAAAGTTCTTTATTTTCAAAATTGATCAACACAATTCACAGCAGCCCTCTCTCCAAATAATGCTTCTATACAACTAATTTGCAAAAGCAAATATGTTTTATAGAAAACATAATGCTGAATGGATGACATTTTACATTTATACCATGAGAAAATTGTTAATTACATATCTGAGATGTCAGAAAACAATGATCCCAAACATATCGACAGAATCATTATTGAATTTTTAAAGCATATTTTCCACTAAAACCTTTAGTCATCCAGGGAAATATTTGCTCACAGTAACTACATCAGTATTCAGATTTTTGATGGTAATGTGCAGGCACTAATATCACTTGTTAAGAACTTTTGATTTGAGTTAAGAAAACCTGTCAGGCTGTGATTTTTGTTTTACTGTGTGACATGTGACTGTGTGAATTATACTGGGGAGGGAGTAGAGCTGCTACTCCTCCACATCTAAAGGAGAAAGCTGGTTCAGGCATCTGACTAGGATGCTTCCTGGACACCTTCTAGGTGAAGTGTTTCAGGCATGTCCAACTGGGAGGAGACCCAGGACACGCTGGAGAGATTATGTCTCTGGGTAGGAATGCCTCATTGTCCCACCAGAGGAGCTGGAGGAGGTGGCTGAGGAGAAGTAGGTCTGGGTATCTCTGCATACAGTGGATTTATACTTCTGTGTTAAATCTACGCCATACGTACGTCGTAACCGCAAACCTTTCTGGAACCCTATGCCATAACCGGATGTGCACCTCCCTAGAAATGTAACTACACTTTGCCATCAATGCAGCCCACACAGGTATAAATGCTAACAACAGTGTCAGCCATTTGCATAGGCTACGTCATAGGCTCACATAGATTCACCGCAGAAGTCTAAATCAAGATGGATGGATGGCTGGATTCAGCGTTTCTGCTACACTATCCATTTCAGTGCAGTTTATGAATGAAGACCTTCATTCATTAAAAAAAAAAAAATTCACTATAACCAACAATTTTCAGGCAGCAGTTACTTTTAGGTAGCACAACATAACTGGGGAAACAATTTAGTAATACATAAATGTCATGTCATGAAGGTTTTGCATTAATTGTTTAGAAATTACATCCATTTTCAGAGGCTCAAAAGTAATTGAACAAACTAACATAATATAAATTTAATATTGAATATAAATTTTAATACTGAAGAATGTGAATCCATTCTCTTTGAATGTAGTCATTAAAAAGACTGGTCCATGCATATTAATTCATTGATATATGCTCTCCTTACTTTAATGGTAGCCTAACATCACTGCCACTTTCACAGCAGAGAGCACAGATCAGTCCTTGTTATAGTTTATGTCTGTCAAATGATATCTAATGTAAGCCTAATCTTTAACATCTATAAATTGGTTTTGATTTAAAAGTAGGCCTGAAGGCAAACCCAGACCCCAGAACCATCACATTATATATCCCAGTGGTTTTTCGTACATATACGTACTGTGGTTTGTGCAAAGTTCACAGTGGAATAGCTTGGTTGGCAGCAGAGATATCATTTGAGTTCTGAATAAGTGACCTGACGATGTCTGTTCCATCACATGATGACGCAGAATGTCTTCATGATTTCTGCATTCACTCAAATGTAAAAACCATCCAGATTTTCAGTTGGGTAAACAAATTTAGCATTTAAGCTTTAATCTTTTTCAGCACTTTTACAAGAAAATGTGTGATCTGCTAACATTAGCTTCAAGTATACAAAAAAAAAAGAGGTCAGAATATAGAAGTGATCTTTGCACACACACACACACACACACACACACACACACACACACACAAACACACACACAAACACAAACACAATTTACCTCATTATTTCCTCTGTAATCACATACATACACACACACAGTGGCCTGATTTCCTGCAGTTTGTTCTAAGTTGTTTTCAATTACATTCACTTTTTATCTGAATTTATGTGTTTTGTTCTGTGAAGAACTTTGAGCCACCCCAGTGTTATAAATTGACTTTATAAATAAAATTAAGTAGATCCATGAAAATAAAGAAAGCTCTTATACATCAGAGGGTTTATTTCCCAGCTTGGCAGAAACTGTATATTTAATTGCAACTGATGTCTGGAAGGGGTTTAAAAGACAAAGGATTGGTGATGGCTGAGGCTTGATCATCTTATCATCAGATTAAATTATAGACAAAGAGCAGGAAAGAAATCTGTTTATAATCACTGACCCAAAAAATAAGTTTGAAGGTTTCCAATATCTTCAGTTTAAAATGCTACTCTATTATAGCTCTTCTTTTCTTTCCTTTTCTTTCTCTGTGCTTTCTTTCTCTCTGGTTAAACTCACCTTGCCTTTTCTATGTCTTTCCCTTTTGGAATGAAATGGACTACCTTTTATATAGCACTTTTATATAGCCACATTATACCTTTTCACATATATTAATTTTCACATATATTCATACAGCACTATGCTGTGTGCTTAAGTGCTTTATTTACTGTGTATTCGCATAGTGTCACCAGTTAACCTGCCATGAATATCTGTGGGAAGAAGCCCAGGTACCCAGAGGAAACCAAACATGCAAACTCCACACCGAAAGGTCTATCCGTTCTCATTCCCAGTGCATCAAATACTACCATATTGCCCACGCCACTGCTGTTTCACAAATACAAGGTGTCCTTTGGAGTCGGTTCTGTGATGCAGCGGGTTATGACAGTAGTGAGATGGGTCTGTCACTCCCAGCTGGTCTCATGAATGCTTGCCTCTCTCTCCCACAGTGTGTTTTTTGTCCTACCTCCCTCTGCTCTCTTCTTTCCCCTCACCCCCAGCCTGTAACAGCAGATGGCTGCCCCTCCCTGAGCCTGGTTCTGCCAGAGGTTTCTTCCTGTTAAAAAGGAGTTTTCCCTTCCCACTGTTGCCAAGTGCTTGCTTATAGGATGTTGTCAGACTGTTGGTTTCTGTATAATATTGTAGGGTCTGCAGATTACAATATAAAGTGCCTTGAGGAGACAGTTGTTGTGACTTTGCTCTATGTAAATAAAACTGAATTGAAGTGAATTGTACAGAACAGCTTGGCATTCTTTACAAGCTGAGATAAGCATCATTTGTCAACAGGAAGGGTTCATGTTTTGAAGAGGCTTATTTTAATGCAAACAATCTTTTCCTTAACCTAACAAAGGACTTCTTAGTGGAAGTGAAAACAAAGCCAAACAATATGCAAAACAGGACCCAAACCAGCCTCCTGGCTGAAAAACCTATGACTAAAGGGACTAGCATGGTTGTCCATAGGTCCTAAGCAGAGCCTACACACAGCTGTTCAGACCATCGTCCACATGTTGTAGCTGTTTACTGTCACCAAGGGGCAGTGTGACAAACAACCAGTCTGTGGGTCACACTTGCTTGTGCTGTTGTTGGTCCTTCAGCCAGCAGGGAAGTTATAACATACAAAGAGCTGAAATGAAACCAAGTGATTAAAAACAATGAAAGGTTTCCACTAAAATCACTGTCTGTGCTTTTCATGCTGTTCTGTTTTTTTTTTTTTGTTTAATATATGATGTATATTTGTGCTTCTCCCTCTGAACTCAGCAACTCTCTTTCCTGTTCAGGCCCACCTTTCAGCCAATTACATTTCGCCCTATGCACAGCATCCTCCCTGTTGGGCTATGCACTGTTATTTTTTTGGGGTTTTTTTTTTTTTGGAGGATCCACACAAGCACGTCTGATGTCACCAATGTCTTGCTGACATCGGCAGCATCTAACAGAAGGGCAGTATGTGACGCCCTGGGATGAGAAGCTGTTGTTGATGTTCTAATCACATTTTTTTTTCCCATTCTAAATTAGACTATTCTAATATGTAAACCCTAAATCTGACACAAACAACTATCTGGTCATCACCATGACAACCAGATATGGATACTGACTTCTGACTTCTCACCTGACTTCTGAAGATAGTTGCTCTACAAGAAGTATCACTTGGCTTTCCATATGTGGTGGATGTCATATTGTCAGCCTTCATTTTTGAAAGATCTTCACCTTAACAAAGCGTTTGTGTGTGTGTGTGTGTGTGTGTGTGTGTGTGTGTGTGTGTGAGCTTTGATGGAAAGGCCAAGCGGTTGTCTTGAATGTGAATGTCATTGGCAGCCTGTCTGCTCTCTTCTCTTCACCTTGACACTTGTTTTCTTTCATGCCACCATCTCTTTCTTTTTTTATTTTCTCTCTGTCTCTTTTTATCTGGTCTCTCTCTCATCTGTCTTTTTGTCTGTCTGTCAAATCCATTCTCATTTTACATCTTTTCTTTAGTTGTTCCAGAAAGGCATTCTGCCCTCTATTTCACCTCTCTCTGTACGAGCTTCCAGGTAGTCTCTCTCTCTCACACACACACACACACATTTTGTTCTTTTAGTGTTTACTTTTACACAAATTCATCATTCATGTTTCTTCTTAACATAATTTAAATAATAACTTTTGCATTACATATCCTTAAGTTAACAGAACCCAACAGATTGACTGATCGACTTGTGTGATCCATCTCATTTCACAGAGAGCCACTTGCTACTCATTTCTTCATCCTGAGAGACAGTGATGAGACCTAAAATGTCATTTGTTCTGAGTAGCAGCTCCCACTCAACATAAAGGCCAGGGAGAACAAAAATTATTCAACTGAGCTGTCAGGGATGGGAATGACTGCATTTATCTACATACAGAAAGGCCTGTGAGAGCAAAGAAAGTGTCACAAAGAGGTAAAAAAGAAGAGGACACAACTGCACAAGAAGTTTAACTAAAGGCCATCATGCTTAGTATTCTATTACACTTTTTAATACAATATTATCTGTTTATCTTATTCCTCCATAGATCCTGCTTGGTATTGGAGTAAAAAGTCAGTTTAAAGTACACACATTTGATCACATTTGTCAACGCTGGAGACACCCACCCATATCTTAAAGAGATCATAGTATTAGCTCAGACTGCAGGAAAATCAGATTTATTTCTTAAATCAAATTGTATTCAGATCACATTTGTGTGTCCAGATGTTGTCAACATATCTGCAAGCCCGAGTGTGAGTCAAAAGCCACTTTAAAATCTGATTCAGAACATACAAGAGTAAAACACTGTTTTTACTCCAGCTATATCATATAAAATACATGTTGTTGTTATTATTATTATTATTATTATCCCATGTCATGGACAATTTTAAAATTCTAAAACCTTTTTTCATAAAGACCACTTGTATTAAAAACGAGAAAGACCATCCAGCATCACAAAGTGCTTTAATGCGGACTCTTTCCTTTTCACTGAGTTCTCAACATTTTACCATTTTGAACAGGAGTGAGGAATTTCAAACTGA
>VUQI01054524.1:0-10901 GCA_015106735.1 Paratilapia polleni | reverse complement strand
AGATCCTGAAGGAGAATGTCTGGTCATTAGTTTGTTCCCTGAATCTCAAGAGCACTTGGGATATGCAGCAGGACAATGACCCAAAACACACCAGCAAGTCCACCTCTGAATGACTCAAAAAAACAAGTGGTCTAGTCAAAAGTCTGGATATAAATCTGACTGAGATGCTTTGGCATGACCTTAAACAGACCGGTCATGCTGGAAAACCCTCCAGTGTGGCTGAATTAAAACAATTCTGCAAAGAAGAGTGGGCCAAAATTCCTCCACAGTGATGTGAAAGACTCATTGGCAGTTATCACAAACGCTTGATTGCAGTTGTTGCTGCCAAGGGTGGCCCAACCAGTTATTAGGTTTAGGGGGCAACTTTTTCACAGAGGGCCAGTTAGGTTTGGATATCTTTTTTCCCTTAATAATAAAAGCCTTCATTTAAAAACTGCATTTTGTGTTTACTTGTGTTATCTTTGTCTAATATTTAAATTTATTTGATGATCTGAAACATTTAAGTGTGACAAACATGCAAAAAAGAAAAAGAAATCAGGAAGGGGACAAACTTTTTCACACCACTGTACACTGTGTGCAGTTATTAGACAAACTGTATTCCTCAGGATTGACTCTATTGTTAAACAAATTCAGTGCTTTCAGTCAGTGCGAAAGGATTCAGAACCTCAAACCTGAATGTTTAACTAAGGAAAAGTGAGTTTTGTCTTTCTAGGAGGAATGTATAATATTTTTTCTTTAGACCAGCTGTTAAAAATAGGTAATGCAAAATGGCAAATAAAGCTTTGACCTTTCAAAAATATTAAGCATTATTCTATTCAGTAATTGCCATAAACCTTCCATGGAGCCTGCAAGTTCCTTGATGTGTTCAGTATCAATTTTCATTGAAGTAGCAACCACAGCACCCCAAATGCTTATGAAAATGGTAAACTCAGGTAAGGAAAGGTGGCCGGGTCATTATTCAGCCATATTTTAAGCCTTTGTTTTATTTTTATTTTTATTTATTTGTTTTTTATTACTTGCCACTGCTTGCATCTTCCAGACACTTGCAGCAAGCTTTGCATCAGGCTGATCCTTAATGATAGCAACCAGAACCAGTACTGCTCCTCCACTTTGCTGGTACCTGAGTTGGAGTGGCTCCGTGTGCCACTTAGTCATCCAGCCATGGGACTATTCAAAAGTCACTGGTCCAGCATGAATCACTCATTTCATGAAATGTCCATAAAATCTTCCTAAACTTCAACATATAAATCCTATTCAGTAGCAGTCATGATGCAGTTTTCTTTAAATTGACTACATCACTCCAGGTAGGCTGCAGTTCATGAATATGGGTCCACTGGAGGGTTCCTGATAGCTTCATATTTAATTTTCCAAAAGTTTTTTGGCATTGTTTTTGGTGAGCCATTTTCTTTTTTTTGTGACAAAACAATTAAATGGTCAGAACTCAATAGTTCAGCTATTTCTAGAGCATTGTGTAGGTCTGAATGTGAGTTAAATCCCTTTTGGACCATTTTAGCTGAGATAATGAAGGCACATAGGAATTATGCACACACTTCATATAAAATATCAATCCCTTTAGGCTGCATTATGTATATGCATAAGGTCAGTTCACTCACCTAATAATTTTGCCTAGTGTTATTACAGTTTCTAACATTAAGGTGAAGTTAAACAACAAAATAATATTACTTACCAAGGATGCACTGAGCTGCTCAAAGTCAAACATTTCATTCTCATACTGCTCAGCCAGTTCCTTTCCCAAAATGATCGCCTCCTCCCACATCTAAAGGACACACAGATAATTAAAAAAAAATAAATTCAAGATTCAAGATGAAGTAAAGCATTCATTTGCTGTTGGCTAAATAAAATAAATTCTCTACTAGTCTCTCCCAGACAACAGCATTAGGTATTTTTAAATAAATAAATCCCTTTAAGTTGGTCAATTTTATTTTGTTCTTCATTTTTCTAACATGAAAACCCAGACACCATCCTCTTAGAAGCAGAAAATGTAACATCATGCACTTTTCCTCGACTCTGTACAGCGGGTTGTATCACAGATACATGTGAGCCACTCAAACATGTTGAAAGGCTTCTAAGTGGCTTCCTGACAGACTAGATTGGACCGAACTGATATGGGCCAGCCTGGAGGTGGACCAAGTCCAGACTGCTACTCAGATCAGCCTCCCGTCAGTGAGAGTGGTGGTGCCAACACCATCTAGGACTGCTTTCTAGATGACACATATGACACCCCTGGAAACTGTCCTTAGTTTAAACCCCACTCTCTGGAGTGTTGATGTATTCTTACAGCTACTGTAACACTTCCTGATCACTCTGGTGGGTTTGTATCTTTGTCCACAGCTCTTTCAAATTGTTGTCTCCCTAGCCACATCTTGCTGAGTGACAGCTGGCTGCAGAACCAAAAGTGGCGGCTGCACCCCAACACTCATGACACATGCAAAGCTTTGGGACATCATCTTTGAGAAGCTCTGGCTTCGGTCCTACAGATTCAGTCCAGGCTTAGCTTGCAGGATAAAAACACTTTTCTCCTCTGGAATAAATTATAGAGAATTTACAAGAATAACACAGTAGCCCTGGTCCTATGCAACTGGAAAATTTTTCTATCTAAGGTCGCAGAGATGGCATTCAAGTCACTGATGTGCTATGAGGGAGAAGGAGAAAAAGGAAAGCTGAAGAGAAATGCTTATAAAAAGGTTTTAAATGGAGCAGCATGGCAGCTAAATTGTGCAGTCTGATACACACCTTCATCCATAAGAACAGAAACTAAAAGAAGGGGATTATTACTGTATCAATCCCTGTTCTACAGAAAAAGCATATTAAACTTCCTTTCAGCAACCTGTCTTCAAAAGCTGCCTTCTCATGCCAGAAGAGTTATTTAGTAGGGATGACAACATCTAAAAATAGCATCTCAGGAATCCAGGAATAATCATTTTGTCCACTCTTCCGTGTGTGTGTGTGTGTGTGCGACAGTATATGGATGCCCTACCTTGCCCTTGTCGAAGTAATTAATAATCTGCTGGTAGAGCTGGTCCTTAAGCTGTCCTTGAGTGGTGGCCTGGTAGCCGTCTCTCTGTGTCAGGTGGGCTGCACACGGCTCATCTGACCACTACAGAAAACAAGTTAGCACTGGGGTCAACACTGTACAATACAATACAGAGCAAAAAGGGAAAGTGACAAGAAATCAATTGCTGACTTACATTCAATGCAAATGAGTTAGACTGAAGCGTAATTCTTTTTATAGCTGCCCTGTACTTTGATAAGGCAAGATGGAAACTTACGACACGGGCAATGAAACAGGCATCAGTATATACTGAATGGTTCACTGAGTGCATCAGTGTAATATTCCTGTGGCTAATAGTGTTAAAGGGGAACTATATGCTAATTTGCAGCTTCATATTGTTAATTGTTGCATTCTACTAGAGTAGCTTTGCATGACTCACAGTTCAAAATACTTCAATCTATCTTATATTGGGCCTAGGTGCAGCCCCTCAGTTCAGAAACTATCTGAAACAAGCTGTTTTAGTTCTCTTCGCCCTCCCTTTCAGCCAAATCTCTCCTGACTGGCTGCCCATCACAAACAAAAGGTGTGAACATCAGGTGAGTGGGGCAGCTGTGCTCACAGCCAGTGTCTGGGAGGACCATATTAGAGATATCTGCTTGCACTGACACCATACAGAGCCAACAGTGTTTGTCTGAAACAGAGCATTTAGAGCAGTCTGAAGCCTGAGCTTTTGGGTCATAGAGATTACTTATACATATGCTGACCTCATTATTTGAAACTTAGGTGAGGAAAAGCAAAACAGCCCCCCTTAAAAGGTATTTAGCATGAGAATCTCCAAAATAGTCCGCCAGTAGGTTAACACTGGAAGCCAATACAATGAAGTGGAGCTACGGAGCGTAGAAAGGAGCTATGCTTTTGCTATCAGTGTAAACACTAGATATAACTGACTCAAGCAGTTACTTCATCTTGTTTAGTACAAAAGCCATTTCATTTTTTAAACAATGACAAAGAAAATAATGCAAAAAAACCCCCACAAGAATCCAGGGGTATCCTTTTGTTCTTATTGTTGACACAGTATAGAGACCAATAAGGTTTCTGACAGGCTAAAGAATCTTGGCAGAAAGACAGACAATCTGATTGGCCTCTGTGTACAGCAAGTTTAATCCTATGCGTCTGTCAGGGCTGATTCATTACCGGCCAATTTTAATTGGGATTCTATGGTGCTGCGAGTTAAGATCTTTGACCAGCTTTTTGTGATGGCCACATTTGAATAGCAAAGCTACAAAATCTGCATAGCCTTCACAGGCAATGGGTGAAAAATTAATTGCACCACATATTGTTGCTGTGGTATAAAGAGGGAAGCTGGGAAGACTTGGCTTAGGTTATTGATTCCTTTAGTGCTGGACTGCAGCATTTATATGGTAAAAAGGATCTCTGGTTATTCATGCATGACCACTGACCCTGCATTGACAAAACCTAAGTGCTGATACATCTCTGACTGTGTACAAAATGTTGTTAATTCATCAGTGTTATTATACTGCTGCAGGTGCTCTACTGGGGCACTAATTATTACTACAGGAGCCAGTTTTATTCTATAAATGCAGGTGGATGCAGAATTATGTATAAGTCATTCATTCTCAGGAGTTTGCGTGCTCTCTCTGTGCCTGCATGGGTTCTCTCCGGGTACTCCGGCTTTCTCCCACAGTCCAAAGACATGCATGTTAGGTTAATTGGTGAATTGTAATTGGCCATAGTCGTGAATGTGAGTGTGAATGGTTGTCTGTCTCTCTGTGTTAGCCTTGTGATGGACTGGTGGCCTGTTCAGAATGTACCCCGCCTCTCACCCTATGAGAGTTGGGATAGCCCTCCCCCACAAACCTAAATAGGATAAGACAGAATCGTAATAATAATAATAATAATAATAATAATAATAAAAAAAAAACAAACTCATGCAAATGCTACTGTGACTACTAAGTGAGGAAAAATGTGATTTAGTCACAGCCGGCTCTTCCCTGTCGGGACCTATACAAAGACTGAAGCAGCCAGCTATTTATGCAAAAACAGATGAGATGTTGGATGCAGCCATTTTGGATGAAAGGCAGAGAGGAACAACTTCAAATTTAGGGTGTACCAAACCCCAGCTGGGAATAGACGCTGCAGTTCTTTGTATGAGGAGTTTTGCAAGTGGATGTGGTGTATTTTTGGCAGGAGATAGAAACTTTCAAGGCTGAGAGCATGACTACATTAACAAAAAGGTATGAACATAAAAGAAATGCTCCCGGATAATCTATAAATATTTATGTATCCAATTTAAGTTGTCATTGCACAAAAAGTATGGCAGAAACCTGCCCTTTTTCCACCTTTAAGCAGAGATGGCTTGCACTGATTCTTGTAATTTACAGTGCAGGTGCCTCATTCTCAGCTGACAAAGATGATAGCAAAAGTACACATTTATCTTGAAGCATCCAAGGTGGCTTAAACTACCTTTTTCCTCTGTTTTAAAGTATAATGTACTTTTTTTTTTATAAGATCAGATACTAGCTGTGACTTGGACTGGCTATGCAAGGTGAAAAAGATGCTGCTCAGCAAATGTGCCTTCTTAACAGCTGTCTCATGTCATGCTGGAATTAAAGGGATACACCCCTGTTCTTCAGAGATACACACTTATTTGAAACCTACCTGCCTGACAATACCTTAACAGTGGTTATATGTTCAGTGTTTCTGTGTGCAGTTTCAGATATTTTAGAGAGTACACTTCAACATTTATTTGATGTCAACCTTGTGCATGAGTACCTTGAGCAGTTTTGCATGTAGAAGCAGAGTATAGGCAGCCTCAGTGTAGTTGTCACACTCTTTATGGAGGTCACACAGCTTGTAAAGGTACCTGGCAGGAAATAGCAATGATTTATGGGTCATGACTAGGTGGGCCTTTTACAGTTTAACAACAGACAGAGGGTTAACTCTGCTAGACAGATATGTCTTGACAGTCTCTTCTAGCTCAAATACCACTTGAAAAACTGATGGAAAACTCTGACACGTAGGATTGTGGAAACATATTTTATCAAAATCACTGGGATCTCTGGAGACATACTGTATTTAATCTTTAAAAGGCAAAAATGCAATTCAGCTGGGACTCCTTTTTGCATTTATGTTGCAGTGTTTAAAATGCCTCACAGGGACAAAAAAAAGGTCTTCAAATTTGAATATGAACTGGCAGAATGCAGGACTGGGTCTCACCTGATGTACATTTCCTCTCTGTCTATCTCCTTGTAAAAGTTCTATAGCATGGAAAGAGACAGGGCATTAAAACAGGTTTAAAAGACATTTCAGATTTCCACTGAGAACAATGCTTGTATTCTGTTTATAAAGTATATTATGCTATCAATTAATTACTTTAAGAAGCCACTGAACTGTGAACTATTCTAAAAATGTTTTAAAGAGCAATATTAAAAAAAGCAGACAAAACACAGTATCATGGCTTGCAGCAGGCACACATCAAGTATCTAGTATGTGGACTGATATTCAATGGCAAATTGTCAGTGAAACTGAAGTTATTTAAAGTGTAGGCTTGCTCAGATAAAATGTGAAATATAGGCCATATGCCTGTAGTCTTTTCAATGCGAGTAGTCATGTGAGATAAAAGTGACATTTTAGTGCTTCCAGATGAAATGTCACTTCACAGAATGGGTGGTCTGTGATAACATTTTAATGCACTGATATGCTGAGATGATTGCTATTGCTTATTTTCTGTATGTACTTCCACATCATTATGGTCTTTTTATTGGCAACATCAACTTATGACAGACAACTAGATGTTGATAAGACAAACAAGAACCTGTATTGTGATTTATGCATTTCACGTGGATCATTTCACGCAGGGGCTTCAATCTAATTATGTATGTATCACCGACACTGGGCATGTGTGCATGCAGGATTGAAAGTAGAAATCTTACAAGCACGTTGACAGTGCAGCTCATGCGGTTCTCCTTGTTCTCGTCATGCATGATGGTCCTGTAGTCCAGCAGCCTCTCCAGCAGACGCACCACCAGAGTGACGAAATTCTCACCCGTCCTGGCCAAGTACTTGTGCTTCCTGCAGTGCTCCAGTAAACTAGTGTTTGTGTTGTGTGGTTGGTTGGAGTTGGTGACATACAGAGGTGTTTTGTGTGGATTTGGGGAAAGAGAGCATGAGAGAACCCATGGGGACATGTGTAAAGTATGTATAAAGAGGTTCTTCGACAGCTTAAAATGGCAAACTTTCGCTACAAAGGATTCAAGAAAACAGTCTTTTTTGCACATTAAAACATAGTTAGCATCTGCTCTGAAAGCAGATATCATGTAGGCAAGCTGCGATGGCAAGTCGTGTGATCATCAGCACACTGTGATTATTTTGAGAAGTGCTATGTTGCAATTAGCATTATCTAACTTGTGAAAGGCTCAGGCATAATCCTGCCCATTAATCAGCACTTACATTTTCTGAAAGAGAACTTTGTACTGCTCGTCTCCACGGCCCCCCTCCACCTCGTGATCCAGCTTGGTGATGATCTCGTTCTCAAACTGCAATTAGACAGAGCAGGCGTAAATAATCAGTGTAGCTAATTTTTCAATTCATTAACGCCATCTCCCTGTTTCTCTCTCTTTCGCTCTACATCAAGGCTTGGCTGAGGGGGTTTATGTTTCAACTTAAATCTTCCCTTTTTTGCAGTGGAACTGGCTGTGAGCTCGTATTTATGTTCATTATTCAAGGTTTTCTTTATCTGTTTAAATTTTATTAGAACACAAAAGAAAGCTGCATCATGAGACAGCTTCCCTTTACTTTTGCTCTGGGGTTGCTGTATCTGCTGACAGTGATGCTTGGATCTATTTCTCTGATATTTGTATGTAGCAGCTGTACCAAAAATATGATTTTATTGTGCTGAAACAAACTGTTTTTTTACTGACTTTTTGATGTACTTGTGTCTTGGACAGACACAAGTACAGAACAGGAGAGCGCACCCAAGTAAGGAAAGATATAAATGCTGTTCTCTGGTAAGCCAGGGATTTACAACAAAGAGAGAATGAGAGCGAACTAGTATAGGAAATATTATTGGCTTACAGCCTAAAAAGGGGTCAAGCCAAAAGTAATTGATCACAATTCATTGAAGAAAAAATTATAAGAAAGGGGCAATCACCCTAAATGAGCCAGATCCTGAGTGACAGAAGGTCTAAATAGCAATGCTCTGTCCACTTTCACCACAAAAAGACTGTGCAACCAAAAGAAATAATCTTAAGAGACGAATGCTGGTTTAAATGCTAAGATTATCACAAGACTACAATGGCCAGCAAAAAGACATTTGGAAACTGCTGTGCTTTTTTACTATTTGATAGAAGTGAACTACACATCACATATTTTGGCAGCCCTCACAAACATCCCAAAGCTGAAAACAGCCCATGAAATTTTATGACAGAACAGCTGTAACCAAATGGATTTCCTCATGCAGAAAGGCTTAATTTTGGATTGTAACGAGGCATAACATTAAGTTCCATTTACCGTGGCTGTTGATAATCGCGGCACAACAAAATGAGATTTGCAGAATTACAAGTAAGCTGTGGGCTACAAAACTTTTCATCAGATGGACTACCATGTGCCCCTCCTCTGGTTTTTACCAAGGCCTTTTATTTAACTACTTCCTTACGTTTGTTCTACTGTTTTAATCCTTTGTTGTTTCGCTCCATCTAAAACCCTGTTTCCAACAAAGTTGGGGTGCCTTGTGAAATATAAATTAAAAACAGAATGCAATTATTTAATAATCAATTACATCTTTCAGAACTAAAGATGGGGGTGTTCACTAATCTGTGAAACACTGTGTGGGCAAACACTTCAACATATTACTCTATGTAAAATTCGAAGAATCATCTGCAATGGTATTATTATTAAATGAACAAAAAAACTCTGAAAATCTAGAAAAAAAATCTCTTTACATAATAAAGATAAAGTTGAAAACCAATATCAGTGGGTGTGATGGTTTGAAAGATCAAAATTTTTAATCCTCTATGGAAAGCACAGATGCTACATCCCCCAGGTTAAAGAAGAAAGGGACCGTCCAGCTTGTGGAATGTATCTAAATGAGTGTATCTATCTCTTATGCAAATACACTCACCGGACACTTTATTATGTACACCCGTTCAACTGCTCATTAATGCAAATATCTAATCAGCCAATCACATGCCAGCAACTCAATGTATTTAGACATGTAGACATGGTCAAGACAACCTGCTGAAATTCAAACTGAGCATCACAATGGGGAAGAAAGTTGATTTAAGTGACTTTGAACGTGGCATGGTTGTTGGTGTCAGACAGGCTGGTCTAAATATTTCAGAAACTGCTGATCTACTGGGATTTTCCCACACAACCATCTTTAGGGTTTACAGAAAATGGTCCGAAAAACAGAAAATACCCAGTGGGCGGCAGTTCCATTAGTGAAAATGCCTTGTTAATGCTAGAGGAGAATGGTCAGACTACTTCAAACTGAAAGGAAGCCAACAGTAACTCAAATAACCACTTGTTACAATCAAGGTATGCAGAAGAGCATCTCTGAATGCTTAACATATCAAACCTACAGATGGACTACAGCAGCAGAAGACCACATTGGCTGCCACTCCTGTCAGCTAAGAACAGGAAACTGAGGCTACAATTTGCACAGGCTCACCAAAGTTGGACAACAGAAGATTGGAAAAACGTTACCTGCTCTGACGAGCCTCAATTTCTGCTTCAACATTCGGATGGTAGGGTCAGTTAGGCATAAACAACATGAAAGGATGGATCCATCCTGCCTTGCATCAACGGTTCAGGCTGCTGGTGCTGGTGGTGTAATGGTGTGGCACACTTTCTTGGCACACTTTGGGCCCCTTGGTACCAACTGAGCATTGTTTAAAGGCCACAGACTACCCGAGTACCGTTACTGACTGAACATTGCTTCCAGCAGGATAAAGCACCATATCACAAAGCTCAAATCATCTCAAATTGGTTTCTTGAACACAACAATGAGTTCACTGCATTCAAATGGCCTCTGCAGTCACCAGATCTCAATCTAATAGAGCACCTTTAGGATGTGGTGGAACAAGAGATTTGCATCATGGATGTGCAGCCAACAAATCTTCAGCAACTGTGTGATGCTGTCATGTCAATATGGACCAAAATCTCAGAGGAATGTTTCCAACACCTTGCTGAATGTATGCAATGAAGAATTAAGGTAGTGCTGAAGGCAAACAGAGGTCCAACCTAGTACTAGCAAGATGTACTTAATAAGGTGGCCAGTTAATGTATACATATTCAATTCAATTCAATTCTATTTTATTTATATAGCACCAAATCGCAGCAACAGTCGCCTCAAGGCCCTTTATATTTTAGGGTAAAGACCCTACAATATACACAGAAAACCCCAACAGTCAGACGACCCCCTATGAGCAAGCACTTGGCAACAGTGGGAAGGAAAAACTCCCTTTTAACAGGAAGAAACCTCCGGCAGAACCAGGCTCAGGGAGGGGCAGCCATCTGCCGCGACCGGCTGGGGGTGAGGAGAAACAGAAGAGAGCAGAGGGAGACAGGACAAAAAGGCACACCTATAGGAGAGAGAGCCAGAGTTTAATAATAACTAATGATTAAATGCAAGTGGTGTATAAACACATGGAGAGTGAAAGGAAGTGAGGAAGAGGAAATGCTCAGTGCATCATGGGAAGCCCCCAGCAGCCTAGGCCTATTGCAGCATAACTAAGGGATGGTTCAGGGTCACCTGATCCAGCCCTAACTATAAACTCTATCAAAAAGGAAAGTTTTAAGCCTAATCTTAAAAGTAGAGAGGGTGTCTGTCTCCTGAATCCAAACTGGGAGCTGGTTCCACAGGAGAGGG
>VUQI01054513.1:0-10986 GCA_015106735.1 Paratilapia polleni | reverse complement strand
CAGTTTTTCTGTTTATTCATGCACTGTGAGATTTTATTGAAAAGGAGAAAACTGAAATTGACACGAATTTAAAGAACAAGAGAAATGTACACAACATGCAAATGTGCATTTACCTGCCAATAGAAAATATTTTCTATACTTAAAGCATCAAGTAATTTAGAATCATAAACCTTCGTATTGTTCAGCAGCAAGTGAGCAGCTACTTCTGTATTCCTAACATAGTGTATGCTGGTTTACATGTCCAAGTTTAATTCCAAATATTGTTTATGTATTCGCACCTGCATTTTTTTCTGTTTCTGTAATATTAGTTTATTAACTTACTGCAGAATGCTGACTGTACATTTAGGTCCATAAGTTTTTGGACAATGACCCGTTTTTGTTTTTTCACCTTTGTATGATGTGATCGAAATGGAAACTCTCAGCTGGAATTCAAGGTTTTAACAAAAGTGCTGCCTTAACTGTTTAGGAATTACAAATTTTTATACATAGTCCCTAATTTGCAGAGGCTCAAAAGTAATAGGCCAGGTTATGCTTGTTCCTTCATCATTCAATGACAAATTAATCTGATCAAAGATCTGTGTTGAAACTGCATTTGGTATATGTTGACTGGAATTCTCAATATGAGGCTCAAAGAGATGTAGCTGCAAGTGAGGGAGCCTGTCATTTGGCTGAAAAAACAAATAAACCAATCAGTGAGATAACAAAATAACTTTAGGAGTGTCCAAACCAACAAGGTGGTACATTCCTAAAATGAATGAATGCACTGAATTGAATTATTTCCATGGTTAAGAAAAAAAACTTCATAACATCTAACCAAGTCAAAAACACTCTTGAGAAGTTAGGTGTATCATTATCAAGGTCTACGATTAAGAGACACCTTCATGAATGTAAATACAGAAGGTTTACAACAAGGTTCAAATCACTGGTTACACTCAAGAACAAGAAGATTCAATTAGACTTTGTCAGAAAGGAGGCATGGACATGTATGGCTGCCAGTGGAACCGGGTCACTAGTGTTTATTGATGATGTGAATGATGATAGAAGTAGCAGGATGAATTGTGAAGTGTACAGGGCTATTCTCTCTGCTCAGATTCAGCCAAATGCTGCAAAACTGTCCATTCACAGTGCAAATTCACAATGACCCAAAGCTTACTGAAAAAGCAACCCAAGAGTTTTTCAAGGCAAAGAAATGGGATATTTTTCAGTGGCCAAGTCAGTCACCTGATCTCAGTTCAACAGAGCAGCTTTTCAGTTACTGAAGACAAAACTGAAGGCAGAGAGACCCACAAACAAGCAGCACCTGAAGGTGGCTGCAGTAAAGGCCTGGCAGAGGAACTCATGGGTGGGGGACTGTGTATAAAAAAGGTTATAATTCCTAACAGTTAATTACAGCTAATACATAATTTTTGTTAGATCCCCTGAAGCCGAAAGTCTGCACTTCAATCACATCTTGACTGTTTGATTTAAAATCCACCTAACTGCTCACCTAACTGTAATTACTCTTTTTAAAAACATTTTTATCATTTTTTTTTTTTTTAATTCTGTTTTCAACAAGCATTTAATTGTAAAGTTTACAGGAATCGCCCCTGCAATCAGTTTGGCCAGGAAGCTCCATCACTGAATTATAATGATCATTATAACTAATGATAACATCTGGAAAGCTGTTACCAGCAGGGAGGAGGGGAAAAAAACCTCAGTGTATCATTACTACAGAGTTTGATGTGATGACATCATTGTGTCTGAAGTGGCTTAATACTAAAACATAGTTGTGATTATGCAAGACAGGACTCAAATGCAGGACAATGGAGGCAGAATGTGCAATAAGAGGTGAGCCTTTATTGCAGCTGATTCTAAATTCCAAAATAAGCAAAGTCCAAAAGGTATAAAAGAGTAATCCAAGCCAGGAATGTATAAACATCGTAACAAAGACAAAAAGGAGGTGGTCAAGACAATCATAGTTGGACATAGGAAGCAAGACACAACAAAAAACACAACAGATTGTGAAATAATTTGTGTTACTGTCATTTCTTTGATAGAAGCAGTTGCAGTTACAGGTAAGCATGGCAAACAATATTGCATAATGTTTAGCATAGATGCCATCATAATCTTAAACATTTAGTATACACTGCTAAGCCAAAAAAGAAGACACATACTCTAATGTTTCGTCGGACCACCTTTAGCTTTGGTGATGGCATGCCTTCACTGTGGCATCAGTTTAGTAAGCTTCTGCAATGTCACAATCTTTATTTCTGTTCGGAGCTGCATTAATTTTTTTTGCCAAGATCTCCTAGTATTGATGACAGAAAAGTCGCACCACTAAAATCTTCTCCAGCACAACCCAAAGATTTTCAGTGGCGTTAAGGTCTGGACTTAACCCCACTGTGGTGGCCCATCCATGCTCCCTGAACCACTCTTTCACAATTTGAGCCCAGTGATCCCACGCATTGTCATCTTGGAATTATGCCTGTGTCATCAGGGAAGAAAAAAATCCACTGATGGAAATACCTGATCATTCAGTATATTCGGGTAGGCAGCTGACCTCATTTTTGGGTGCATAACATTGCTGAACCTAGACTCAAATCCAAAGGAAGGCCCTTACCTAAACTACCAAAAAAAAAAGTCTTTTTTGGCCAGTGTAATATGACAGCACAGCAGCTTGCATTTCATGGTTCAATTCAATTAAATTTCATTTTATTATATTATATTTCATTATAGCGCACAATCGCAACAAGTCACCTCAAGGCGCTTTGTATTTTAGGGTAAAGACCCTACAATAATGGTGTGTGGAACATGTAATTAAAATTAATTGACTAGCACATTCTTGCTTTTTTTTTACATCAGTGTGTCAAACTGTATAAAGTATATTGTACAAAAGTAATGAATGTTAATAGATCAGGCAGGATAGTGACTCCATCAAACTTACACCGATTCCCAGATTATAGTCCTCCATGGCCTCTCACATTCAGTGGTTTCTACTAAAGAGCAAAAATAAATGACAGAACAGCCTCATAATATTCTATAGACATAGTCTATAGAGAACTTTAGCCCGTTGATATTTAACATGTCACATTAGCAAAACATAGGATCATTATTTTATTAAGTTATTTCATATTTGGGATGAATTATGCAGATGATCTGTTCTGTCAAACACTTAAGGAAATAATAGCACGTAAAGTGTAGCACACAAGCCCCAACTCATCTGTAATCCTGCAGTGCCTGATACAGCTGTTTTTTCTAAAAGCTGTGATTTACTCTGTGTGTGTGTGTTTATTTGTGGTTATTCATGTTGACCTTACCCTTCACTTGGTAGACCTCACACTCAGTCAGGTTGAGGTCATTACCATGCATTTCTGCAGCAGGGAAGTTATAATAACTTCCTGGACTGCTACGCACTACTGCTTGGCTTCCATTCACAAGAATCAATGCTTCTCCAAAATAAGGACCAGTGTTAGCTATCATTCTCACTGCACATCCAGAACTAGCAACTGGGTACTTGAGGAGCTTTTCACCACTGAATGTGAAAAGGAAAGCCTGATCATCATACATGTGCTGTCCAGACTGACTAAAAAAGGTTGTTTGGTGTAGCCTCCAAACACCAGAGTTGTTGTAGCCCACAGACACAGTGGGAGAGTGGTTGTCACATTGTTGGTGAAATGCTGCACTGGTGAAGCCATCCACACTGGCCTTGTACAGCAGCTGTAGTTTGACCCCTCCCGGATAAGAGCAGATTGTTCTCTGCTGGCTTTTGGTTAGCCTGGGGCTCATAGTGGAGAGTTTGTCTTCTGAGCTGAGTAAAGGACACTGAATAAATCTGTGGAGTCTGCTAAAAACACACATAGACACAAATCATTGCTTTAAACAACATAAGCTTTAAGCCACACTATAGCATGAATAACATGTCAACCTGGTCTTGATCAGAATTAGCTTACTTTTCTTTCTTTTTATGTATTTCAGAATTGGAACTTGGTGAATCAGAAGATTAAGTTACTTTATATGGGGGAGACTGGGGATGGTTGTAACAAAGGGATGGATGTCACAGCATCACTTTCATTAAGAAGGGATAACCTGAGAATCATGTAATTAGTTCCATGTATGACAACTTCCTACCCAACACTGAATGTGAAATTGAAAAGCTGTGTGAGGAAGCATTCAGATTTTACATCAAAAATCACAGATTTCCAACTAAGAAAATGATGAATTTCAAACTACCATGCTGCTACATCTAGCTAAAGAATCGCTGACTGGGGTGGGGATGGTTGTAACACCTTTTTAAAAAGTGGTAAAACTGTCCCCATGATGACAACAACTAAATACACGTTCCTTATCCTACTCCTTTTTTCCAACATGCCAAGACAGTGGGTGAGAAAAAACATTACCACTGTAAGGGGGAAATAAGCAAAATTACATTCTTCTTCTTTTAGCCTAGTGCATATTTTCTAGCAACAGCTGACTATGATTTAAAAGTCAGAGGTGAGTGCTTTTTGACCTATGAAGCCCAGAAGAGGTTAAAGTGTTGGTCAATGCACAATAAAATGATTAAGATCCACATTTTGTGATATGGTCTCAATTTTTAAGTCTTCACTCTTATTGTTATAACTTACCCCAGGCTGTGCTGCAACTTACCCCAGTAGTGGGGTAGGTTGTAACAAAGGAACTTCCTGTGTTTTTTATTCATTAATTAATTCTCTGATATAGTTGAAAAGGTTAAAAACTTTGCTACTTGCAGTGGACAAATAAGAGTATTTTGTGTCAAAATGTAAGAATCCTAGCACAAATATTCTGAAACAAAAAGGGTAGCAACCATCCCTGGTCTCCTTTACTTTACATATCACTTATATACTAATTGGTCTCCTTGCTACTATTAATCAGTGTATCCAGTGTATTTATTCATGTTTCAATTACTACCCAAAATATTCCTGGGTATTTGAGTCAGATGTCAGATCTTACTTTCAATTCCTTCTTTATGCCCTTCAGATGTTCGTCTCTCTGAATTCCTTGAAACAAGCCAATAGAATTTGCTTTCAATTTGCTTGCAGACTGGCAAAAGAATGAGCCGCAACCAGCTTATAAACTGTACCAAATGTTTCTCCCACATCATCGTGATTTAAAACATTTGTACTGGTTGCACTGGTTTCTTTTAAAATGATTAAAATTTTATTATATATAAAAAAAAAAAAAGATGTCTCCACTGGATTAAATCAGTGAACTGAACAATAATTAAACTACTAATTTGCTGGACTACATCACAATACTTCCAGTCCTTAAAGGAAAACTAGCGCTCAAAATCTTACAGGAAACGTTTTAAATTCAAATCATGCAGCTCTTTAATATTTTCAGTCTTGCCTCCTGGTCCAGACAGATGAGGGAAAGTGAGCAGAGATCTCAGACAGATATGCATTACAACTGTGAGAAGCAGTCTGCGGCCGACAGAAGTGAAATTGGAAATATTGGACTAGAACACGCCGAGTTTCAGAATGAAACACTATGTTCAGTGTTTTTAAAGCCTGTGCTCTGTGTGAGTTCTCCATTCAGTTTAAAATAAATATCAAATAACCCCAGGCGACAGCCATTATTTAAGTGCATATAGCCTGCACTTTGTCTGAACTTGTCTGTGAGGCTTATTCTTTTTCGTGTGAGTGGTCGGATCCAGCAAACCATGTTCACTGAAAAAATTCTCATAGATAGCCATATTATAAAGCCAGTTTTTAATGGTGGAAATGGGTGTTGGAGAGATTTGATCTATGTCAACAATTCTGCCAAAAAAAACACCAGTTTAACAGTGTAATGTTAGGAAAACAATAAAAGGCTTCCAACCAGGCTGATGACACAAAACGTGTTTCAG
The DNA here is from genome assembly GCA_015106735.1 of Paratilapia polleni. Taxonomy (NCBI): domain Eukaryota; kingdom Metazoa; phylum Chordata; class Actinopteri; order Cichliformes; family Cichlidae; genus Paratilapia; species Paratilapia polleni. Next base: position 5,144 of record VUQI01054513.1, on the reverse strand, counting down.
CAGCTTAGTTGATTTAATTGATTTAACCATAGTAGGCTACAGCTTTCAAGCTCAAGGCATAATCCAAAAACTCAGAAATCAGAGATCCAGGTCTAACTTAGGCCCTGTGTGCTGTGGTGCATTGTCCTGGAAATACAGGTCAGCATACTGCAGGATGTGGTCTTAGCATCACTAAGAAGAAGCACATCTGTGTTCACATCCAGGCCCAGCTCTGTGTGTGTAGTTCTTCACTGGAAGAACTACACACACAGAGCTGCAGCTTTACCCATCTGCAAACACACAGACACATGCACACCGCCAGTGTTTAGTTCCTTCATGCCAAACAGTGTCAGATGCCTCAGCGTCACCTGAAAATGATCATCTCAGTGTGGTCTGTAAGGAAAGTTATTCTAACATTCCACTGAATGTAAACTCTTCAGTTCTTTAAATGTTCTCCAGACTGAGCAGAACCAAAAAGATATGATGCTTGTAGCTGCTATCCATCCATCCATCCATTTCCTTGTTTATCCAATTCAGGGTCAGGGGAATCACGTTGATTTTTTTTTTCATGTTTTCTGAATAAGGTGGAACATTTTTGATCAGTCACATTTTCATTTGCATTCTGTTCAGATAACTACTAAGACTGATTTGTTTAGACTTTACAAACTTCCTACAACCCATCTTATGAGGATGTCAGGCTAATATAAAGTTGATCAAAAATATACTACTTGGGTAAAACAGGAAAACTTTCCTGCAGTAGGAGCAGCATTTTTTTTTTTTTCAAATTGCATATCTCCTGAACTGTGTGGCTCTGATAAACAGGGGTCACGTCTTTGGCCATTTCTTGAAAAATTCAGTCTACATGGGTGAGCAGAACCACCTGGTGAATATCAAACAAACAGAAACATAGTGTTGTGATCAAGGGTTCAACATTGCTTTCTTACTGTATATGGCTATAGAAAGTCCCAAGTTGTTATACAGGTCAGTTCCTCTGTGTTTCTCAATTATAGCAAAACCCAACAGAAAAGTCAGTGTCATTCAGTCAGTGACCTCATAGTGAAACATAGTGTGAAAATGTTTATTTAAAAAAAGGGGGGAAAAAAAAAACATTTTGGAAGGTGGGACAAAATTCATCTAAACAATGCTAATGATGTAGAAGGAACAGTATTAGGAACAAAAGTCAGTTTACTCAAACAATATAAGTTCCATTTAATATCACTCTCTGTGTAAATGTGCATCTCTGGCTCACCCAGGTCACTGATGTGCAGTTGAGTACTCTGTCCTTTTATTTTCTTCCCAAGTTGTGGTGTTGTAAAGCTCAAACATGTTTCCAATAATAAGTAAGCAAATAAACAAACAAAAGCAAAAATACCAGTGCCCGCACCCACCAGTCAAAAACATTTACTTCTGCCAGAACACCTGACTTGACATAGGTTGGTTCCAAATTATGGCTAACTCCAATTGGCTTCTACAGAAAAAAACAAAACAAAACAACAAAAAACAAAAAAAAAAAAACTTGTGTGCCTTCATATAAACATCTGCTGACTAGTAGTAAACACAAGGTATACCTGAGCCCGTGCCAGTAATTTCACTAGAACTTAGTCACAAGTCAAAGTAAACACAAACATTTTGACTAGAAGATAGCACTACATGTGAAGTCATCAGATCAAGTTCTTGCAGTTTATCCTGATGGGCATGCCTGGATCACCAGGTTAGCGTCACCTTGGCACAAATGCTTGATGGGCCCACGCCAGATTGATTATAACACAGGACAAAAAATAAATAAATAATAAAAAAAATACAGTAGATGTGCATCCTACAGAAAGAAAACCGCTCCTTCCTTACACCTGAACTTAAAACAGCCATTACAAACAAGCACAGTTTTGACAGGCAGCTACTAGCTTTGTGTGGCAGTAACTTTACTTCCTTACCTTCCAGAGCAGCTTTTTTCAATATCAAAAAACTTTCAATACATGTACACATTTCAATGGCAGTGTTTCCTTTTTCAGTTCAGTCTTTGTCTTTTGGTGTCAAATTTTCTTTTCATTGTCAAAAATCAACAGACACTAGTCTGCCTCCATACACACCCAGCTTATGTCAAAGCTGCCAAAAATTTCTCCCTGATATTATATTTCTGATTTTAACACCTTTGTACTCGTTTTAAAATCAGCAAATCATGCAGCCCTTTAATATTTTCAATCTAACCTCATGTTCTAGACAGACGAGCGACAGTGAGCGGAGATGTGCAGTACAGACGTGTGAGAAGCAGCCAGAAGAAACGAAACTGGAAGTCTCGAATTAGAACACTTTGGCTTGCAGAATAAAACAGTGTCCAGTGCTTTTTCCATAGCCTCTCTATGGAGCATTTGCGATTCTAAATTGAAGCATGCTGAAATTTACTGCAACATTTTACAGTAATGTCCAATGTTCAAACTAAGCCTAAATGTTTATAGTTAAATCTAAATATTAAATATAAATTTGCTGGCTGCTCAGTCTCAGCAGAATTACCAAAATAAAAGCTTCACAAAAAGCTCCAGCTCTATACAAGGTGTCCCTCAAGCGGTCCGATTGTATGACTGCGTTCTCCTGGCAGTGACTTCTCTGCCCTCCTTCATCTATCTGTCGTCTACTAGCATATTCAGCGATTTAGCTGAAAATGTTTAGCAGCAATGCACCTTCAAGGGCTGGAGCCTCCACCTCACAACCAGCACCACCACAGCTTTTTGTAAATTTGTTGCATAGCATGCTGGAGACATTCATGTCACTGTTAGCAAAAGTGGCTTTGCTAGCTTAATGCAAACAGTTTTTTTTTTGTGTGTGTGTGTGTGTCAAGTGTTATTTCCCTGAAAAGGTCCTTTACTGAAGCCATGTCTTGTCTTTCAGTCTCAAGCCCAAGTTTTTATTAGTTGCTGTCAGACTATAATATCCCAATATGAAATTTTAATAAAAAAAAATAATAATCAGTGACCAAGAATTGGATCATTAAGTGTCACAGATAAAAACTGAACAGGAGGAGCAATGCTGATGGGACATTTGGGATGGGATAACAAGGATGCACTGGTCACCCCCTGGGAGTCAGTGTCAAGCAAAGGGAGAAAGTTCACGGGCATGATCAGGTTCTGATGCACTACTTTCTCATGACCAGTGGAGGAATGCTGGATTTTGAAGGTGTGGCTCTCATTGTTCACTCCAATCATAACATATGGCAGATGGCATTTTCCCAGCGGTCAGCAAGCTTCCTCTTGCCACGCTCCCCTTTGTTGGCCAGCAACACACGGTCACCCACTTCCACAGGTGCTCTGCGAACCTTCCTGTTATACAGGTCAGTATGTCTCTGCAACTGTTTGGATGTCACAGCTTGTGCTATGCCCATGGCCTCTTTCAGATCTTTCCGTAGAGACTGAATGTATCGGTCATAGTCAGCAACCTCTGGGTCATCTAAAACAGAGCCAAAAATGATGTCAACAGGAAGCCTCGGCACCCGGCCAAACATGAGCAGAAGTGGTGCGTAGCCTGTTGTTTCATGAACAGTACAGTTGTCAAAAGATGGAATCTGTTGGGCTGCACAAAGGGCTCTCTGCTTAAGGCATCAGCAACCACATTTTTGGGTCCAGGAATGTATTTGATGTCAAACTGAAAGGGTGCTCTGCTCACATGCGTCCAGTCGTGCCTTAGACAACATATAGGTCAAAGGATGATTGTCCGTCGCACGCAGCCTACTTCAAGACGAAAAACTCCAACCGGTGTGCAGGATACTTGGACTGTGCATAGCTGAGTGATTTGCTCACAAAGGCAATTGGTCTAGCAGTGGACCCACCAATGGGGACCTGTGACAGCACAGCACCAAGACCAGTACTGGATGCGTCTACTGAGAGCAGAAGAGGCTCACTGAAGTTTGGGTGGGCCAAAATAACTTGTGGTCATTATCATCTGTGATGACTGTTTCTGATCTCTGCTGTGTTCAACAAGTTTCTCATGCACGTCAGCAACTGTCCACTGCTGTACTGGCTTGCACCTGAATATCAGAGACAGCTCTGGATCAGGGCAATGACGTATGAACATGGCAGTCAGATAACGTGACAGGTTATCAAAAGTCTTATTCTGTCTCCTAAGACAGTCCTCTGTCACCTTCATATCTCTATTTAACCTCAACCAACAGTCAAAGGGGCATTCACCTGAGCTAGGCAATGCAGCGCAGAAGTCAGCTAAGGGCATGCCAGAAGAGACTGTGTCACTAAAGTGCTGCTTCAATATCTCAAAGATTGGGCCTGGGCCACTAGACAGAGACAGAGGTGGGTTGCTACGCATGCCCACCCTGACACCTTCACGTGCCCTCCCCACTAGCTTACTCAGTACTTCCTCAGATTGTTCTGCTACAGAAATACCTTTCTTCCTCATATAAGCCACCATTGTAGCTTCCCACTCCTGAACTGTAAGAATGTCATGACCATCCCCTTTAAAATTCACCAGCTCTTTGACTTCAGACTTAACTATTACATTCAACAATGAAGGATCTGCTCCTGCACTGCCCGCTGCCACAACCACACTAGGCCCCATCCCACAGCCTAAGCGTGATTCAATGCAAGAGGCAATGCTCTCACCTATGGACAGTGCAATCTGTGACGCCACATCTGTCAAAAGATTCTCAGTGGTAACCTTATCCTCTAATTTCTGAGTGCAGAGATCGCTCTAGGGATTTCTGCTACTGGTGTCACTGGCAGACAACATATCCTCAAAACCAGGTTTAGGTGTAGATGAATCAGGTGTTAACAAAACTCTACCCCTGCCGTACGTGGGTATTCGGGTGAATGTCACTGGTCCCCTCCCTCTACTGAAAATGACACTACTATCCATGACACAGTCACAAAAACAGTAAGAACCCCCAGGTGGAGAAAGAAAACAGAAAAAAAAAGCAATACCAAAAATCACTCCAAATTACTCTACTAAATTGGTTCAGCACTAGAAATACGGTCAGTGGTGCTAGTTTCGGTCATTATGCAAATATACTGTTTATAAGGTTGGGGAAACCTGCAGTCAGCTGAGACTGAGGAAGTCACTCGGATGAGTGACGAAACGTTTCTCCCACAGAAAACGCTACGTCCAGATGAACAGAATCAACCTTCTGGGATTTCCTTACCTGGATGATTGAGCATGCATCAAGAAAA
>VUQI01054510.1:0-16226 GCA_015106735.1 Paratilapia polleni | reverse complement strand
TCTTTCACTCTCCATGTGTTTTATACACCATTTGCATTTAATCATTAGCTATTATTAACTCTGTCTCTCTCCTATAGGTGTGCCTTTTTGTCCTGTCTCCCTCTGCTCTCTTTTGTTTCCCCTCATCCCCAACCGGTCGCGGCGGATGGCTGCCCCTCCCTGAGCCTGGTTCTGCCGGAGGTTTCTTCCTGTTAAAAGGGAGTTTTTCCTTCCCACTGTTGCCAAGTGCTTGCTCATAGGGGGTCGTCTGATTGTTGGGGTTTTCTGTCTTTTCTGTCTAATATTGTAGGGTCTTTACCCTAAAATATAAAGCGCCCTGAGGCGACTGTTGTTGTGATTTGGCGCTGTACAAATAAAATTGAATTGAATTGAATTGAAGTATGGGCCAAAATTCCTCCACAGTGATGTGAAAGACTCATTGCCAGTTATCACAAATGTTTGATTGCAATTCTTGCTGCCAAGGGTGGCACAACCAGTGATTAGGTTTAGGGGGCAATCACTTTTTCACAGAGGGCCAGGATCTATTTTTCCTTTAATAAATGAAATCATCATTTGAAAACTGCATTTTGTGTTGACTTGTGTTATCTTTGACTAATATTAAAATTTGTTAGATGATCTGAAACATTTAAGTGTGACAAATATGCAAATAACTAAGAAATCAGGAAGGGGGCAAACACTTTTTCACACCACTGTATAAACAAAGCTCTCTGTAAAAAGCTTGTGTATATAGGCATAAATAATACAGGTAGTTTTGGTGCATGTCAAAGTCAGAGTATGAGGGGGAAAAAAATACTCATTTTGAGAAAATGGCCTTCAAAGAAGTGTGGCGAAAATTTCCATACATTTGTACTTAAAAAAACTATGGTGAAATCTTTGTCTAATAGACATGATCATGAAACTTGGTTTCAGTTAGCCTAGTCATTAGTTTAAATATGCAAATGAGGTGTTATCTTGTCAAACACACAAATGTTCAGTATACAAAGTGGCATTAAATAAAGAGTCAGAGGTGTATTTTAGAGATTTTCTTCCCACTAGTCTTAAAAAAAGATACGTTATGTAGACAAATAGCCCCAAATCTCAAAACTAACAAGTGCATGAGAAAAACATGTTTCTGTCTTAAGTCTCTTGCCTTAAGTAGTTGACGTAGCTACTTCTTTATGGCCTTTTACCCTCAAACTCATGTTTTATTTTCTCTTATAGGCCATTAGTAGTAGTCTTTCACCCTTCTTGTCTAACTGTGACTGATGTCTCACAGATTTACAACTTAAAGCAAAGAGCATTTGAATCATTCCTTTCAGCATTGTCTGTGTTTTTACGAGAGCCTTTTGCCTGTGCTGGTTAATATGTGGAGAGCCCCTCTCATCTCTCTAAGCGAGTGTCTTTATTTGTCCTCAGGTCGTGTGAGGACAAAGGGCTGAGTTGTTTTGAACAAGCAAGGACTCACTACCATCAGTGTCGATGTGACGGCATCTTACTTAGAAAACAACACACCCTCTGAGCATGCTCTGATAGAGGCAGGACCAACTGATTTACAGCTGAACTATGTCCTTGTCCTTCAGGGTAGGAAAATGCTGAGTGGCCTTTGCTGTGTTGGATTAATAAAGAATAATTAGCGACTACTTTATTAGAGCTATAATAGAAGGCTGAGTTGACTCCATTCTTTGCTTGATCAATTATTCCTTTTGTTTTTGTTCCTCAGTTTCTCTCTCTCTTCATTTCCATAGTTTGGATTTTCATATTGAATATCCACTAAGAAAGAAGCTGCTATGTCTGGGGTTATGTGGTCTGGTGTTGTAGGTTATGTTAGCCAGTTCCTGAAGTTGATGTGTTTGAAGCAGGAAAGATGGACACTCATAAGGACCTGGCTGACTTTGAGAAGGCTCTAATGTGAGGTGCGATCTTAAAATTCTTCACTTCCAGGGAACGATCTAAAATTAAGAGCTACAGTGGAAGCAGTCCAGAGTTGCACAAGGATGTGACCTTGAAATGGAGATCAGCCAAATTTAAATCAGGTATGTTTTTTTTTTTTTTTATGTTCATGCTCATACTCACGAAAGTTTGTGGTCACACCTTGTAGATCTGTCTCACAGCAGACATTTTGACTTTTGACACAGCTGCATTAATAACACAAACAATAAACTAGAAAATTGAAAGACAACACACAACAACAGAAGTCTGTGAGCCTAATCTACTCAGGAAGTTTGTTCCTGGTTTGTGGGCCCTGATGTCAAAAGCACAATCACCATTGGAATTAAGCCATGACTTTATAACAGCCAGAAGGGCCCCAACTGAGGATCTGAGGCTGCAACCAGGCTCATATGGGGTCAAAATGTCTGCTATGTAGCTTGGGGCCAGACACAGACATGCTTTAAAAGTGATCAGTAGAATCCTAAAATAATTTCTAACGCCAATGGACAAGAGGTCAGGATTGGGGTGACTAGATGCTATCTGGTAAAACCACAATGAAGGCTATATGCTGTATTATGAACTGCTCTTACTGGGTTGCAAGAGAGTGAAGCCTGGAGAAAATAAATGCATGAATGACTTTTTCCTAGTCTGAATGTGACAGCATGGGTTTAATTCAGGAAGTGTTTTTTCATTTAACCCTGTAACGCCAAGTGTAACATATTTGATAAATTTTTGTTTTTGAGTTTTTGAGACCTCTTCACCATCAGTGTGATTTTTTTTCCCGAAAAACCAGACAAACTGTGAACAATAAATTGCACAAAAATGCCAGTTGTAGCAAAAATGATACAAATTAAAACTCATATATGCAAATTGATATTTAATTATTTTTTTAATTTGTCTGAAGTTTCAATAAACTCTCCAGTTTCAAAAAATGAGAATTTTCTGGCAATTATTTCATGGTTCAGGCTTTACAGGGTTAAGGACAAAGGCAAAATCATTTAGTTGATGGAGCTTTGGCACCTCTTACCACCAGATGTAATGCTAGTTTTTGGTGGGAACATGTCATCCCCAATAAATTCTACACGCTTGTATAACAGTGCACATTTTCACACAGTCACATCTTGGAGATATTCATAAAGTTTCCCTCAAATGGACACAAAAAAGTGATGAATGCAAAGACAAAAATTGTAGACGGAATGTCAAATCAGTCAAAATCAATGAAAGACCAGTTTGTGATAGGGTACCCAGCTAATGATTGAGTCCAAGTTAAAACTTAAATTTGCATCAGTATTTGCATCCTGCCATTGGAAAGGTGTAGGGGGAGGGGTTTAAGACATTGTTCTACCATTCAACCATTCAACATGCATGTCCTGATTCCAGGTTCTTGTTTTAATACTTGTTGAGATTTGGTTCCTGTTTTGATTGTATTGATGTGTCTCCAGTGCACTTCCGGTTTTATTTTGGTATTAACTTTTCCTTGTGTCTCCTGGAATTTTACTTTCTGTCTTTGGCTTCCCTCCCTTGTGATTGTTTGCCACCTCTTAATGCTTTGTTCCTACCTGGGCCTCATTGTTTAGTCATCCCTCTGTGTATCTATTGTCTTTCCCTTTGTCCTTTGTCAGACTGTCTGTTTGTGCTCAACTCATGCTCCTTGTGCTTGTTTTGGATTCCTGTTTTGTTTCCTCTTGGACGTTAAAAAATATATTATTATGGGACTTTTGCAACAGCCAAATAAAGGATCTCCTTTTGTTCGTTTTGTCAGCCTCCATGTCCTGCTTTTACGTCCTCTCTCTTGAATCCTGACAGTTCACTTCATTTAGAGCATACAAACACCTTTATGGCTAGGGTACCATAGGAATTGTCAGCCAACTTTTGGTACATTTTATCATGTGTACTAAAAAAATACATCAGTTGAAGCACCCTCACTGCCTCTCTGAGAGGTCTAACTTGAAAAGGTCTTCACATATATTGTAATTTGACTCAGTGCAGTACAGTTAAATTTCTCATTAGAGAATAGCCAATTACAAAATGTCTCCCATGTCTCCTTTCTCTCTGTGTCCTGCTTGTTTCATCTTCCCTTTATCTGCTGCATCCTTTATCTCTCTCCTCTGCCTTTTCTACCGGGCCTTTCTCTGTGATTTGTGCCCTCTAACCATCTCGAGGGTTTGATTTTTCCCCTCTGTTCAGAAACAAAAAGGAGATACTGTGCCCCTCTAACACTCCTCACATCAGCTAGGCACCAGTGAAATGACTAAACTGCTGCCCTCAGGCTACCCAGGATGCAGCGCATTTGCACATACGTATGTTATTGCATCTGCATGTGTGCCATCTTCTTTCTGCCTTTCTCTTTTTAATTGCCCTCTTAGACATCAGCACAACACACTCTTATGTGTGTGTCTGCTGTCTAAAGGTCTTCAGCATGAGTAGAACACACCGCTAACAGGGAGAAAACCTGCTCATTTTGTACATGGACCACACATAGAGAGGAATAGCGGGTTCACTGGGGAGAGACAGCGAGAGAAAAAGGCACACGGATGAATTTTGTTGTCACCCACCTAGGAGAGTGGTTAACAATAAGGTTGAATTGACAAATAGGGTCAGGATGGACGAGGAGTGGAGCTGAAGTGAATCTTTCTTTGAAGGTGGTGAAGGCTTGTTCTGCTGCTGGGTCCCAGGAGAAAGGGATTTTGACAGAAGTTAGTCAAGTGAAAGGTGCTACTACCTTGCTGTAATCCCTGATGAACCTCCAGTAGAAATCAGTGAACCCTAAAAACCTCTAGAGTTGTTTGCAGTTGGTGAGTTTTGGCCACTCGACTACTGCTTTCACCTTCCCTGGGTTGGCCTTCACCTGCCCACTCTCAGTGATGTGACCTAGGAAGCTCCCTAAGGACACATGAAACTCACATCTTTCTGCACATCTTTTACAAATAATTTGTTCTCCAAAAGTCTCTGTAGTACCTGCTTCACGTGTTGACGACGTTCCTCTAGGTTGCATGAAAAAAATCAGGATGTCGTCCAGATATAAAAAAACAAATTGTCATTGCTGACAAGAGCCTGAAACACAGCAGGTGGATTAGTTGATCCAGAGGTAGGCACTGTACAGATCCAACTTGGAGAAGATAGTGATGTCCTGGAAGAGGTCAGAAGCAGAATCAATGAGATGCAAAGAGTATTTATTTTTGACAGTGATGTTATTTAATCCATGGTAGTCAATGCATGGGTGAAGTGTCTCGTCTTTCTTCTCAACAAAGAAAAAAACAGCATCTACCAGAGGATAAGATAGTCAAATGATTCCTGCTGCAATTGAGATGTACTTTTCCATCGCCTGGTGTTCAGGATGTAACAGGTTATACTGGCAACTGGAGGGAAGCATGGCACCGGGGAGGATGTACAGTTGCATGGTCAATGTGGTGGCAGGGAGAGAGCTTGGTCTTTACAGAAAACGTTGGCTAGATCATGAGACTCGGGGTAAACAGAGGTTAAATCTGGTGGTTCAGACTGGGATGGTTTAAGGTCTTTGCAGCCTGGTGGCAGTGCCAACTGCAAGCAGACAGAGTGACAAAGTGTGCTCCAACCAGCTATTTATCTTTTTGCTCAATCAGTATCGGGGCTGTGTTTCATGAGAAGTCACGGTGACCTAGAACTAGTGGTGTGCCTGGGGCCTCAAAAATAAAAAAAAATTGTATGTTTTCATGGTGGTTGCCACACAGAACAAGATGGATGGGTTTGGTTTGATGGGTGACCTGGGCGATTAATTTCCCATTTAAAGCTGATGCTTGTGCTTGTAGTGGAACGGGAAGGCTTTCAATGGAGATTTTTAACTGTGAGATGAGATTTAAACCTAGAAAGCTCTGCTCAGCACCAGAATCAATCAAAGCCTGTAGCTCTATGGTTTCCTGTATAAAACTTAGCTTAGCAGGAATCAACAGTCTGGGTATGGGACTTGTTCAGTAGAACCCACCAGTCCCTATATACACTATATTGCCAAAAGTATTCACTCACCCATCCAAATCATTGAATTCAGGTGTTCCAATCACTTCCATGGCCACAGGTGTATAAAATCAAGCACCTAGGCATGCAGACTGCTTCTACAAACATTAGTGAAAGAATGGGTCGCTCTCAGGAGCTCAGTGAATTCCAGCATGCTACCATTATAGGATGCCACCTGTACAATAAGTCCAGTCGTGATATTTCCTCGCTACTAAATATTCCACAGTCAACTGTTAGTGGTATTATAACAAAGTAGAATCAATTGGGAACAACAGCAACTCAGCCACAAAGTGGTAGGCCACATAAAATCACAGAGCGGGGTCAGTGGATGCTGAGGCGCATAGTGCGCAGAGGTCGCCAACTTTCTGCAGAGTCAATAGCTACAGAACTACAAACTTCACGTGGCCTTCAGATTAGCTCAAGAACAGTGCATGGAGAGCTTCATGGAATGGGTTTCCATGGCCGAGCAACTGCATCCAAGGGTTACCTCACCAAGCACAATGCAAAGCGTCGGATGCAGTGGTGTAAAGCACACCACCACTGGACGCTAGAGAAGTGGAGATGTGTTCTCTGGAGTGACGAATCACTCTTCTCCGTCTGGCAATCCAATGGACGAGTCTGGGTTTGGTGATTGCCAGGAGAACGGTACTTGTCTGACTGCATTGTGCCAAGTGTAAAGTTTGGTGGAGGGGGGATTATGGTGTGGGGTTGTTTTTCAGTAGTTGGGCTCGGCCCCTTAGTTCCAGTGAAAGGAACTTTGTGGGAACAGTTTGGGGATGCCCCCTTCCTGTTCCAACATGACTGCGCATCAGTGCACAAAGCAAGGTCCATAAAGACATGGATGAGCGAGTTTGGTGTGGAAGAACTTGACTGGCCTGCACAGAGTCCTGATCTCAACTCAGCAGAACACCTTTGGGATGAATTGGAGCGGAGACTGCGAGCCAGGCCTCCTCGTCCAGCATCAGTGTCTTACCTCACAAATGCGCTTCTGGAAGAATGGTCAAAAATTCCCATAAACACACTCCTAAACCTTCTGGAAAGCCTTCCCAGAAGAGTTAAAGCTGTTATAGCTGCAAACGGTGGGCCGACATCATATTAAACCCTATGGATTAAGAATGGGATGTCACTCAAGTTCATGTGCGTGTGAAGGCAGACGGGCGAATACTTTTGGCAATATAGTGTAGAAACTGGCTGGCATGCTGTTTTGAGCGAAGCCGGCAATGAGATACAAAAAGACCTGGCCTCCCACAGTAAGCACTCACCCGCCTGTCTTCTTCGCTGTCGCTCTGCATCCGAAAGCCTAGCTCTCCTGACTTGCATCGGCTTGGTCTGATGTTCTGGAGAGGGCATGTGTTTACCCTCTAGCAAAGTTATTTCCGGTCTGCTTTTCTAGGAAGCAGAGGCTGGGAGCTTGGCGGGAAAACAGACATGGGATCTGGAATGCCATTCCGATCCTCTTTCTCACTAGTGGTTATCAATTTTAATAGAGAGAGAGATCATAAATTCAAATGAGTCCGTGTCATCCCTTGAAGCTAGGTCCTCCTTTATTTGCTCATTCAGACTATATAGAAACACACCTCGCAGGGCAATATCCTCCCAACCAGTCTCTGCCGCCACTATGAGGAAGTCTACCAAGTAGTCAGTGATGCTGTGCTGTGCCTGCCACAGCCTCAGCAGATGATTGGATGCATCGTCGGGATTCAGGGAGTGGTTAAAAACTCTAGCAAATTCTTCTTCAAACCAAGAGAAAGTGCACTCCTTGTTTTTACAGAGTATAGCCTGGGCCCACCTCAGGGCCCTACCCCATAATAAATTAACCACATAAGATATTTTGGCTTGATTTGAGGAATATAACTGGGTGAGCCAACCAAATACAATTATACACTGGAGCAGGAACCTCCAACACTTTCCCAACTCACCAGAGTAGGCTTCAGGATGTGGCATGGAGGGATCTCCGATTGGCACCAGTTGAGTTGGAGGAGGAGGAGGTGGTGCAGATGGAGGGATGGATGGGGGTGTTAAATGAGCAATTAGTGTCTCCCATGTGACTGATGTTGTTCTGTTAATACCTGAAGAGCTTGATCGAGCTTTCCTGAGAGAACTCCCTGATTGGTAAGTGCTCTTTGAACTGGGTCGGTGTTCACTGAGTCCATGGTGGCCAGAATGTTCGGTTATGGTTTGTTTCAAAAGATTCAATGGGAGGACATAGGTGAAAAAAATTCAACAGTTTCAATGAACAATTTAGGATTATACAACAACTAAGTATTTACAGTTAGTTCAAGAATTAAAATCAAATAATGTTCAATGAAAGGATTCAGTTCAGTCAATGTCGTTTCAGGTTTTCATTTTTCAGGGTTTGAGTCCAGTTATCACAGGTTTTCGTTTTCGTCACACGCATAGAAAAACTGAAAGCTGATTCAATAATGAATGAAAGACCATTTTGTTATAGGTTACTCAGATGATGCCTGAGTTAAACTTATTTATGACCTGCAAATTTGGATCAGTATTGGATTGGAAGTTGCAGGAATTTTCCCCCCACCCCAATCCTTCATTTTGTGCTTTTGGATCTGTGTTTTGTGATTACTTTTGGACTTTGTTTATTGGACTTTTGCAACAGCCAAATAAAGGATCTCCTTTTGTTCATTTTGTCAGCCTCCATGTCCTGCTTTTGGGTCCTCTCTCCTGAATCCTGATGATGCACTTTAGTTGGAGCATATGGGCACCTTTATGGGTAGGCTACCATAGGACTTGCCAACCAACTTTTGGACCATTTTATCATTTGTACTAAAAAAACATGTCACCGCTACAGTTGAAGCACCCTCCCTGCCTCTCTGAGGGATCTATCTTGAAAAGGTCATCACATATATTGTAATTTGACAATTCTCCCACTGTACAGACTCAGTACAGTTATATTTCTCATTAGAGAATAGCCAATTACAAAGTGTCTCCCATGTCTCCTTTCTCTCTCTGCCCTGCTTGTCTTTTATCTGCTGAATCCTTTCTCTCTCTCCTCTGCCTTTTCTTCTGGCCCTTTGTCCGTGCTTCGCACCTTCTAACCATCCCGAGGGTTTGATTTTTCCCCTCTGTTCAGAAACAAAAAGTAGATACTGTGCCCCTCTAACACTCCTCACATCAGCTAGGCACCAGTGAAATGACTAAACTGCTGCCCTCAGGCTACCCAGGATGCAGCGCATTTGCACATCTGTGTACGTATGTTATTGCATCTGCATGTGTGCCATCTTCTCTCTGCCTTTCTCTCTTTATGGCCCTCTTAGAGGTCAGCACAATACCCTCTTTTGTGTGTGTCTGCTGTCTAAAGGTCTTAAGCAGGAGCAGCAGAACACACCACTAACAGGGAGAAAACTTGCTCGTTTTCTGCAAGCTCCACACACAGAGAGGAAGAGAGGGTTCACTGACTGGCATGTAGCTGAAATACCTTTCTAATGGAATAACAATTTCAGCTGTTCTGTTGTTGTTCGTGGAAATATGTAGTATTTTCTCGAGCTGATAAGTGCCAAGCAGGAATATTCCACATATTGCACATGAAAAGATGCTGCTGGTTGACATCCACGGCTGCTGTGAGTGAACACATGGTAACGTTGCACAAAAGCAGGAAAACACAGAGGTTTAGAATAAAAACAAAACATGGTCTTGATAGAAAACAATGAAAACATGCCATCAGCTTTCACATGATTGTATGTTGTGCTTGTGTGTATAGATGAATGTGTTTTGGATAACATTCAACAGATGTTAAATATCTATGTCTGCAGTGATTTGGCCTGTCTGCAGGACTTTTTTGTTTCCACACTTGCATCTCTCCTCCACACATGAACTCCCGCACTTCATATATTTCTTCAGCTGTCCTCTGGGCCTTTTCGCCATAAAGATGTCACACCACCTGCCTTCTTTATGTGTATATCTTTTTTTTTTCCCATTCCCTGCTTTATGTAAGAAAGGATTCATCTTTACCATCTCTGCTGCTCTCCATTCTCCTCCTGGAAAAGCTGTCGTGTTTATTTGACATGTGGCGTCAGACTTATATATACACACACAGGTCGAGTGTTTCAGTCAGTGTGCACTTTCACCTTTGATGGAATCACGATCACAGCCAGAGCCCCGCAAAACACAATAACGTAGTTTCATCCCGTGGCAGAGAGTGATAAGCTAGTGAATTAACATGTTGTGTGGACCTAACAATGTGCAAAGAAGAGGGATACAAAGGATTCACTATGAGAGAACGTGACTGTTCTAAATTCAGTTTCATCCTTCATCTTACTTTGTCTCTTTTCCTTTTATAAAACTCACAGCAGTTAAACCAGTTTAAAAGTAATTATTTCAGGACTTGTTTCTTTTGCAGGGAAAGTAATGCATAATAGTCTTTGCATTGTGTAAGCAATGACAGTGCATCTTAGAGCATAAAATTTCTCCCACTTTCTCTCTCTCTCTTCCCCTCACTCTCAGTTATACAGATACTCTGCACAGTCATAGTCAGTGTTTACCTGCGTTTGTTGTAGGTACATACTACACTTACTAGATTTTGAAAAAAAGAAAAAGAACATTAGTGCATTTTCTTACTTTTATTCTCTAAAATCCATAAAAGTCAGCAGGCATTTACTCGTAAAACCAAATTATTGGGTATTATAGGTTTTGATAATAATGCTAAAACAAAAGTGACCTTGAATTTCTGTACAAACTTTAATGGCAATGTGTCTCAGTGATGCTGAGATAGTCTGGACCAAAGTGGTACGCTCACTGACTGACAGCAGCATTTACTTTTACTGAAATATTACAGTCCTTTAAAGTTGCAATATGTAAATTTTTTTAGTTAAAAAAAAATACAAATTTACATAACTGTTAAACAGAATATAAAGAAAGAACAGTTTTTACACTGTGTTTATGAAGTCTATCTGTTTTGTTGCAGAGTAATCTAATGAAGTTAATATGCATACTAGCTAGCTCCAGTCCATCTTGTCTGGTAATACCACTTTGTACCTCAAGAGGCAATAGTGAGTTACTGTGGTGCCCAATCTGCCCTCAGTGAAATATGAGAGGATGAAGAAAAATTGGAGGCGGTTCTTTAACTGATTAAAGAAATTGTGGTTTCTTCTAGATTGGCAAGTTAGGTGGTGATGCAGCTGTTAGCTGTTTGTTGACATGTAGTCCAGACCAGACCATGTAGCTCTGTGAGACTACATCAGTTAGCTAGCTATGTACTAAACTGAGGCCATTTTATTTAAAATAAACAAACAAACACAAAATTTTAGACAGCTATATTGACCTTCTTTGAACAGTTCTGAACATATTGTGGAGCTACTGACAACACATAGTGGCCCTTTTTCTTGCCACTATTGTCTTGCTAATAACTGAGCAAGACCACAGTGAATAACTAAGCTAAGCAAGCTATAACATAAACTATAGGCTGATATCATACATTAACATTAGAGCAGTAATGTTAATGTATGTTAATATGTGTTTCTCTTGAGAGGCTATCGAGGAGTTTTGGACAGGAGGAGGAACCTGTCCAGGGTGTCCATCACAGGGCTAACCTCTCACACCCACAGCCAATTTAAAATCACCAACTAAACTAGCAATCATGTCTTTGCACTGTGGAGGAATAATGGAGTCACACGGGCACAGGGAGAATGTGCATTTCTACACAGAAGGGCCCCAGCTGGCCAGAGGATTCAAACCCAGAACCTTCTTGCTGTGAGGCCAGAGTGTTAACCACTGTACCACTGTGCCAGCCCTGTTTGTTTTCTGTTTTATTTAACTGTTAATTGTTGTTCTGCCATGACCCTGAATTGGATAAGTGGAAGAAAATGGATGGATGGATGGATTGATGAATGTTATTCTTACATATTGTACTTTTAATAGTGGTCATGTTCAGCTGGCCAATCCTTCTGTTTATTCCCAACAATGGAGTGACACTGACAAAAAAAAAAAAAAGTGCCAGGTGAGAAATATATACTGTATTGCTCCAGTTATCTGTTGGTACTGTCCTGACACTCCTCAGGATTCAACTTCATGCCTGGGTGAAGAGGAGAGATAGTGAGAGCGAGACAGACCCACAGATGGTAATCTTATGGGACCAAAGAAATACAAACCAAATGTTCGTACATTTTCTGCATTCCTTCTGGGAGAGTTTATTATGCTGAATGCATAAAGTATCAGGAACAGCCTTCTGATATTGATTTTCCTGTGCAAAAACAGCAGTCTGTTGTTTAAAAGTCTGTTTTTGACCAATGTTTTTCTCTTTATTTTAGCATCTCCTCCTTTGGGATTGGTCTAGATTTAAGAGGAGAAATTAGCACAAAAGATGACCGTGGTTGATCTAATCAGACATGCGTGTGCGCCTCATAATATTGTATGTTTAGTGAAAGTCACTGATATGTAGTGGGAATCATTACATCAAGTACAGCTAACTGACTTTCCAAGGATGACCTGATCTTCTTCTGCTATTGTTTTCTGTCTTTTTTGTATTTTGACAGTTGTAAATGGCCTGTGATGTGCATTGTGCATCATCCATCCCGATGACATTTAATACTTGTAATATTTTTTAAATTCTAATATAATGTCAGAATTTGAAATCTCGTGAGTGCAGTTTTGGAGTACAATTCACTTTGGCGCCACTCTTGTAATATCAGCTCATGCTTCAGGCCATGTTTTTGTTATCTAGCTGAAAGATTTGGACAGCAAGGGAAAGAGTGACCAAGTGGAAGCTACATGTTCGTGGATCTCAGACTGGCTTTTGGTCATTGCAGAGACCATTGCAAGGAGAAGGGCTGTTGCATATATACCAGGCCAGCCTTCATTCTTGGTGGGCAGTGTTGGTGGGCTTGCTGTGGTTTATATTGTTACACTTGCCTAATGTTTGAGACCCATGTCCAACTGAAATATCACAAGAACTACTGGATAGATTTTCATTAAATTTTGCAAGCCTAAGCCATGCTGCCATGTTCTTTTTAGAGATAAGAGGCTTCCTCCCGGCAAGCCTTTCAAACAAGCCATACTTGTTTAGTCTTTTTCTAATTGTACTGTCATGAACTTTAACTTTTTATATGCTAACTGAGGCCTGTAGAGTCTGAGTTATTTGCAGTTTCTCTGAGCATTGCACGGTCTGACCTTGGGGTGAATCTGTTTGGACGTCCACTCCTGGGAAGACTGGCAGCTGTCTTGAATGTTTTCCACTTGTGAATAATCTTTCTCACTGTAGAATGATGGACTTCAAATTGTTTGGAAATGGCCTTATAACCCTTTTAAGATTGATGGGCAGTTTTTCACACACTGCTTCTGCATTTTGGTTTAGTTTTTGTTAAAAAAATAATGACATGGTGTAATATGTCATGTTGTATTTAACTAATACAGATATTTTATTATGTCCTGATATGTAAAACTTTATAATTGAAAGAGGCTATACATTCTCATAACGCAGGTTAGCAGTGTCACTGAGCATGTTAGCATACTGACATTTGTATTCAACTCAGTGTGTTTAAAACAACATGCTCTCTCACGATAACGATGGCGGAAACGCTAATCTCAAGGCTTTAAAACAAGACTTCAGAAACCAATGGGTGATGTCACAGTAGCTATGTCCATTTTTTAAACTGTCTATGGTGCTTTTACCAAATTTTACCTCTATTTAGAGAAAGATCTGGGTGTGGTTTAAAATGCAGTGGGCTGCAATATGTTACCAAACTGACTCAAACAGATTTGAGGGGTTGATATAACCAAGTCTCGCATTTACTAAGACAACAGCTTCAAAAGAACAAATAATATGGTGTCTGGAGGCTTTGCTCCGATGGAATCTGCCACCTGAGACAGTTTGGGCAGGCAGGCATACAGACATACCAGTGAATGTAAGAAATAAAAATCACACAGTGAAGGCTTGGGAATGGTCATGGTTAGAGGTTATCAGTTTGATGCTGGAAATGAATTAGCCTTCATTGTTATAAAGTCCAATGTTTTGTTGAGCCATCGATCCACCCCGAGCTCCTCTAGACTGCCAGTTTCTACTTCCTTAAGTACATCACCGTACCTCTTCCTTTGTCCCTGTCACAACTTCTATATAGGAAGGCGCTGACATGATAATATGTGACCATGCTGTGATAAGCTGGTTGCTCAAACTGGAGGACAGTCAGAGCTGTTGACTGGTCTTTATTTAAAACCTGTTACATGTTAATTCTTTACATGTTTGGACAGCATTTACTTACTGAACTATGTGTAATGCAACTCACAAATCTGTGCCTTCTTAGCTGACCACTTGTTTTATTTTCATTTTATTTATGTCGTTTTACTTATATCTGGGAAATCAACCCCTCAGACCTTGGGTATTTAAACAGGCAGTGTAGAAGATTTTATTAATGACTGTAGGTTAACATTACCTTTTGATACTCGGTCACAAGACAGATTCGGTTTTTCTGAAAATAACATGAATTAATATTTGAGGTTTCCAAGTAAATACTAACATGAGCACTTTTTCAGTGTGTCTTTGCATCTCTGTAGATTCTGTCATTCCGATGTTAAGAGACTGGAAATGGAAAGTGGGGGGAAAAAAACACTTTGAACTCTGGAACGGCGTCTTAACACCAAGATTAGTGATGCATGCCTCCTATTACAGCTCCTCTGTGTGAGGACAAAAACCTCCCATGGAAATAAAAGTGTGTGTGTGCGTGCATGTGTGTGTGTGTTTGTTTGTGGCCCAGGTATGATTCATGTTGTGGGGACCTAATTGTGTTAACACAGCCACAGTATGGGGACATACTGTATTTTATGAGGATAAAAAACATTTCCCCGTTATATAAACCATTTGGTTTTAAGGTAAAGACATTTAGCGAGCCGTGGTTATGGATGGGGAGTAATGTAGTGTCCTCCAAGGTTATGGATACACGACTGTGTGTGGGTGGGTGGGTGCTTTACTGCAAATTAACAAAAAGATCATCAACAGTGAAAACATGGATGTGTTTATATCTGTGTGTGCTGAATACAAACCAATAGTAGCAAGGGGAAAATAGGATAAAAGCTGGCCATTATCATACAGTTACATGCCTTAAAGCACTTTTTTTTCTTAATGAAGTTTTTTGTATTTGTGGTTTGGAGGGTGGGAGTGGGAAGCAATTAAGGATGTGTATATCAAACCAGGGGGTTCATTACTATGGAAAAGTAAAAGATCATTTCCAAGTTCCTTAGGATTAAATGATTAAATATTAATGCGAATCACCCTGCCTTGTTTTAGCCTCACTGTTCTTAACGGCATCGTTACCAGCAGTAGCAGACAGCTATATTTACTTATTTATTTATTTTAGTGCCGAACCTCAGAGCTGGTGAACAAAGTGAAGCCTTTAGGTGCTCAATATCCAGATATTTCTCTCCCAAGTTGTTGACCGCCAAAGCGAAGCTAAAATAAGAGGCAGTATTGGATTTAGATTTATCAGGTAGCCAGAAATGTGACAAATAGGCAACTGTTTGCCAACATGTGGTTCCTGACCTCAAGTGGCCAAACTAGAAAGGTCAGTTTATTGAGATTTATTGAATCGGGCTTATGGATGATTGTTTTTTTGCACAAAAAATCTTGAGCACAAATACACTCGTAAACCCTGCTAACTTAATAAAAGAAGTAGTCCTTCATGTGGCTTCAGCATCCCACTTAAATATTAACACGTCACACACACCGTGCAGGCACCGGCAGATGGAGCTGTGTGTGTGTGTGTGTGTGTGTGTACTTGTATAGAGATCTTTGTGAGGACAGAAATTTGCATAAAACTATAGTTGTGAGGACCAACCGTGATTTGTGAGGACAAAACACTGGTCCTCACGAATTTGAAGGCATGTTTGAGGATTTCTGAGGCTCAAAACGTAGTTTTAGGGTTAGGTTTAGGGTAAGGGTTAGGGTTAGGCATTCATTTCTGATGGTTAGGGTTAGGGTAAGGGGCTAGGAAAGCATTATGTCAATGGAGTTCCCCAGTAAGATGTCAAAACGAGTGTGTGTGTGAGTGTGTGTGTGTGTGTGTGTGTGTGTGAGTGTGTGTGAGAGAGAGAGAGAGAGAGAGAGAGAGAGCAAACCCACAACTTCTTTAGATAATACACTGGCCCCTCTGTGTGAGCAGAGGTCAGACAGCTGAGCTTGCAGAGGAGATATGCTTCTTGTGTGTGACTTTAATTGGTGTTGTGACCTTATTGGCAAACAGTTTCAATAAATCCAGTTGGTGTCAGAGCGTGTGTATGTGTGTGTGTGTGTGTTTCTGTGTGTCTGAATGAATGGAGGTTTTTAGAGCTGTGCAGTGCTTGAGGAAGGAGACTTGTGGTCTTTTGTCTTGCCAGCCTCTGTATAT
>VUQI01054508.1:0-12710 GCA_015106735.1 Paratilapia polleni | reverse complement strand
AGTCTCCCCTCCCCCCCCCCCCCCCCCGTTCACAAAGCTTCTGTCTGGTAAAATAACTCGACATGATGCTTTCATAGTCACTTATGAAATCATCATAATTATCATCAAAGCACGCAGATCACATATCAGGTACGATTTATACGGATAATGTCATGTATTTTGGAAATTAGAGTGACGTTATATACTGCTTTACAAGTTATAGATGAACCCAAAGTCCAATCACTTTCCCTGACTGTAGCCTTTGAAGCTACTTACATCCTTTACATTGTTCTAGATGAATTATCTTCGTAAGTTAATAAATTTATGTCACAGAGTTCGTCTTTTAAAACGTCTGAATCCCAGTTCTTTGAATCGTTTCTGTGATGGCGGGCTGGCTCGGTCTCCTGAAAATCCCGGCTTTCAGAGCATCTTTATTGTTATGAGAGGTGAGTCATCAGCAGGAGGAGAAATGGGGAGATTTTGATTTAAAAATATATCTCTGTGTGCATGTTTGGTGTGAAACAATAGATGGAGGAACAATACGTGCTGCTGTTAACAGTTTGAACATCCAGCTGCCGTCCTCTGTGCCGCCCACACCACTGTTATCGAGTCTTTCCTCAGTTTTTGGTTCAGCTGCAGCGTGTGAATGTGTCAGTGTTGCAGTGTCTGTGTTTAGAATCAGAGTAGATTTTCATTGGGTTATTTTTGAAATACAAGTCGTCTCACACTTACTACCTACTTACTGTCTTACGGACAACAAATCCCAGCTGTCTTGGTTCATTGTTATGATCTTTTGATCTTGCTTCTTCCTTTTTCATGTTTTCGCATGTTTCTTGTGTTCCCTCCATCTGCAGCTCAATGATTTGTTTGTGTGGTTTTACTTACTGCTTTATGTGCTGTTTTAACTTGCCTCCTTTTCCCACCCTTGTGATTGTCTTGATTGACTTCAGCTGTGCCTTATTATTCATCTTCCTTTGTTTCTTTAAGAACTGATGCATTTGTATCACAGAGTTTCATCTGTGTGACTTGATTTTTGGTCCCTCTTTTTGGTTATGTCATTTGGAAGTTAGTTCCCCATATGGCTGTCTGTGTTTGAATTTCCCTCTTTTTCCTGATTTATTTATTGTTTTGAGTTCACCTTACTTTATTATCCCTGTCCCTTTTGATTGTCACTTTCCTTATTAAGTTCACCTGTGCCTTAATATTCCTGTCACTTTGTTCCTTTTCCTGCCATGGTTATTGTCTTGATTGAGTTTACCTGTTCCTCATGATCCCTCTTCCTTTGTTTCTTTTAGAACCGATGGATTTGTATTCTTGGTCCTTCTTTCTGTTTACTTCCTGCTTTAATTTGGAGGTTAGTTCCTCATGTAGCTGTCTGTGTTTTTACTTCCATCCTTTTCCCGCCCTAGTTATTGCCTTGAGTTCACCTGTACCTTATTATCCCTGTCAATGTGTTCCTTTTCAGGCTCTCCATAAAGTTAGAATCATGGTTTATAGTTTAAGGAGGCTAAAATGGAGGCTTCTGTGACTAGGACGTGAGCTGGAGCTCAGCCGGACTCTGAGGTTAAGGGGTTGTGTTGGTTAGAAGACAAATACAGTATTAACTACATATATTTTGCCTGAGAGGTTCTTTCATACCATGCACACCCTGTGTACTGAGTTTACAGTGTGTACTGTGAGTACTGTGTTCTCTGTTCTCTGGCGGTTCATTGTCGTTGAAGTGTCCTGCTGACATTCTCCTGCCCCCTGATGAGGCAGTTTGTCTATTGATCAGGAAACATACCTGAACTGTACCCACACTCACACACTCCTGCTGGGTGTTAATGAGCCGTGGGATCGATAGTGGTGCTGCCACAGTGGATTTCCTGTCCTTCAGTCCTGGACTCTCCCAGAAGTTATCACACTGACATTAATCAGCAGATATCGAACCTGGGACTATGAGGCCAGGACAGGTCAGTGATGTCATACAGGTGTTTGTATACACCAGTGAACAGAGACATTTTAATCTGAAATACAGGCTCTGTGTGGGCATTCATCAGTACAAACCAAAACAGAAACCAGGTAAACATCCATAAGTCTGAACTGTTAGTTACCAGAGAATCTGACCACTTCTTCACTTTCAGTGATGTTTGTCTTTGTTTCCATGATACAGGGCAAAGAGCAGGTAATCCCTGTGACCCAAACGCTCAGGCTTCGTGACAAGCTGAAATTTGCTCATTACTGATTAACATTTACATTTCTTTTTCATTACCCTCGGCAGGCTTCTAGATGTTGGCCAGTCCATAGAAAGTGGGCTTTTAAGGAATAGAGGCAGGCGCTACGAGTAAATGGGCCTAAACTTATCAAGAACTTCCAGCGATGTGCTGGACTACAATTTGGATTTGCTGGATTTGGCCCACTGGCCTCGAGTCCGTCAGATGTGGGTTAAGAGATTTAGAGATACAAGTGAGCTTTGCACAGTTTTTCATGTCCTCTCAGGAGAAGCATTTTGAAACAGGAGAAAAAACATGTTTAATTTCTAAGGATATCTGTAAGCAGTAAGTAAATAAATAGATAATCCTTTTAATGTCGATGAATCAGAGCGTGAGTCTGACGTGTTGATCTGGATGATCTGGACAGGCTGACTGGCAGCGTTAGGACCTGATGATCTGAGTGAGTGATGAAGATGTTTCTCCTCGTCCTCCTCTCCGTCTCTGCCCTCAGTCCCACTGTGCAGGTACGAGGACGCAAATACACGACAGTAATTAAAGACGCTGACCTGGTTTTTTTTCTACGAGAGTGTAGGCCTACATTCAGCATGATGATCTGTTCACTGACATGTGCCGCCCTGTTAGTGATGGTGTTAATCTCATTCAGTTTCACTTCAGAGTGTGAGCCACGAAATCTGCCGGACACGTCAGCCTCGGGCCCCGAGACAAACCGGTTAGATGTGGAGGATTCATTTTTAACAGCATCAAAGTGTCGCATGACTTCAGAGCTGAAACACGCTCACTAAAACGACCCGTTTACTGATAACATTTTACACTTCTCACTGGGATGTCGGAACATTTCAATGTTCAGACGGTGTTCAGATGATTTGGATCAGAACGACATCCTAAAAACAGAAATGTGGTTAAAATCAGCAGCTTTTCCAGGAAAATACCTGCAGGAACTCACAGCATCTGAAACAAAAACAGCTCAGTGCTCCACCACAGTGTGACCCTCAGATCTGTTTATCTTCCTGACATGGCAGTTACCAAAGTGCCAAAAAGAAAAGTAACAAAAGACACACAAAGTAACAACAAAATGAAACAAGGGAGGACAAGGAAACAAAACAGAGGCAAAAAGAACACAAGAACAAATATCAGTTCAATCATATCAAAGAACCAAAACTCAATAATAACTTAAAAGAAACCAAGACCATGACACAAAAGTCCTTAACGACAGAAAACAGTCAGCCTGCATGTACGATTTGACTCTTTGAACATTTTCTAGATTTTGTTTGAGTTTGTTGAAACAAGAAGTTGCAGAAAGTGTCTGAGAAGTCACTAAGTAGGCAGCAGTTGGTGCCCGAGCTGAGATGATAAAAATTTGCATGGAAAAACAAAAACAAAAAATAAAAAAAAAAACATCCGAAACTACAAGAAAATGTTAGCCGTTTCCCTCTGGGTTGACAGGGACTTTTTGCCCCGGGGAGGGATTTTCAGGATGTTTCAAGATGTCTTTAATGAGTGATGGTAAAATAAAATCTGGGGGCTGACCCGATTCTTCAGAAATTCTCCTAAAGTTTTGTGTCAAAAAAATAAAAAATAAATAAAGTTGATCCTGAACTGCGTTTAAAGCTAAAATGCAACTAAAACTTTCACCACCAGGGAGCAGCATTTTACCAGAGAGTTTTAGTGTAAGTGCCCACCCCTGTAGTAAGAAACAAAAAATGCAGTATTTGGTCTGAATATTAGGTCGGTTCAGATCTCCTAGTCAGCTAGGACCTTTCTTTAGGGCAGCAGATACAGATGTAAGTGTGGATAGATGTCTGATTTTTCCATCCCTGTGATGGATTCACATCCTGATCAGCGACCTGTTCAGGATAGGCTCCAGGTGCTGGTGGTGATAACAATCACTTTGAACAGGTCAGTCTTATACTGGTGCATTACTGACATTTGTGGGGGGGCTCTTGTTGAGAGGAGCCATTTAACACAGTTCAGGTATCCGACCAGGATGCCTGCTAGGTGAGGTGTTAGGCCCGTGTCCAACCAGGAGGAGACCCCAGGCAGACCCAGGACACACTGGAAAGATTATGTCTGAGTTGTAGAAAATGGATGGATGGTTTTCTTTATGACAGGATGCCAGCATTTGAGTGCCTTATGGGTGAGGCGTAGAGTGAGTTATTTTGTTTAGTCTGCTGTACCATAAAACACCGAACTGTGACCCGAACAGCCAAGTTTTGTTGTTTTTGTTTTGATTAAGTCTGTTGACGGATGCTGAGAAATATTCTGAGTTTATTGATGGAAAAGCGAACATCAGCAGGCGTTTCTTCCTCCATCAAACACTCAGTATGGTGATGATGATGATGATGGTGACTGTGTTTGTTGTCGATGACTCATCCTTCCTGCACCTGATAATTGGATTGTGTAATGAGCTCTTCACAGGTAATTGGTCCGTCCACTCATAAAGACTTGTCTGCACTCTGCTTCCTGGTGTCACCTTTCACACCACAGGCAGCCAAACACAGTGAAGATCCAGCCAGCTCTTCCACAGGTGGCTGAAAGATGGGAACTCTGGGAAATTACCAGCTAAAAAAGGAGGAAAATAAGGATCCCCTTATTTTCTGTCATAAATAAATAAATAAATATACCCCTCTGAGCCAAATGCTCAGGGATCAGACTGTTCTGAGTACTTGGTTTGGATTGATTACTGATAAAATTAAGCCTTTACATACCCCTCAGTAGGCTTCCAGAGCTGGCCAATCAGATGAAAGCTGACTTTTAGGGAGGGCTTAAAGAGATAGGAGCTGAATCAATATAAAGGCCCAGAAAAAGATCAATAATGTAACGCTATGTCCTTGGACTCCCAGAATAAAAATATAGATCTATATTACGTTCCATTTCAATGCAGAAATGACAAGATAAAACATAAAAACAGCAATTTAAAAAAAATCCTTGCTGCAGCTATTACCTGTTACTGGTCGCCATCATTATCGTAGCAACCGACGAGGCTGAAAAATTAAGCCAACACTAAACTGGTAAAAGCTGCAGTTCCTCTAATGTCACTAGAGGCTCCAGCAGTGAGTCAGTTTGCATTATTAGGGGCGTGGCTTCTTTGACTGACAGGTGGATGGCGACACAGGCAGCTGTAGCTGTTAGCTGTCTGCTAACTTCACCTCATTTAATTGAAGTTGACCTCTGGACCGTGTTTGTGCTGTTGGAGCCTTTTGGAGCATTTTTAATGCAATTATCTGACCAATAATATGGCTGCTGTGCGGTTAATTGGACTAACAGACCGTCCAAGAAGTAGTACTAGTGACAAAGCTGAAAGAGAGAGCCTTCAGCTGAAATTTTAGACCAAAGAATTAATGAATGAATCAATAATATAGCAGCAGATTAATCTATAATTGAAATACTTGTTGCAGCTTTAGCCCTTTTATACTGTACTCAGAAATGATCAGGCTCAGTCTAATGAATCTAGCTGTCAGTGTCAGCTCAGTCCACTGAGCTGGGATCAGTTTTCTCTGGATTTTGTCTCCCCACCTGAGGCTGCAGTTCTCTCCAGCGTTCACAGCGAGATCAGATGTGAAGCGATGAGTGAATCATTTCTGCAGAATGAGAGGACGGTGGCTGAGTGTCAGATCATACCTGCAGGCTCAGTGTGTTTCCTCATTCAGAGCAGATCTCACAGTTATTCAGCCCTGGCGATGTGTTTGTGAGGTCTGTGTGCTGCTGCTGAAGAGATGCAGCAGGAATAAAGATGGCTTTATGTAACCCTGCAGTCAACTTCACAGCCTCTGACAGGAAGTGTGTGTGCAGCACAGCAGAAACGGAGAGGTTGTAGATCCTAAAGATTTAATATGAACCTTTTTTTTTTTTTTTGTACCAAAAAAAAAATCTGATTTCAACTCAGGACTACATTTTTCACACAAAAACATGAAGTCTTTAGTGTAAATTTCTGATCAGTCTTTTCTTAATGTGTTTATCTGCTCCCATCATAAATCATAATCTCCTCAGAATTTCCTCCCCTCTGGTATGACCCACAGGAGCACAACAGCAGCGAGAGATGTGCCACAAATCACTGCTGAAAACAAACAAAAAAAAGCCTTCTATGATGTAATAATGTTGCAGTAAATATGCAGTTACAGCAGAATATGATCAATTTGTGGGAAAGATCAGGATTTGGGTTAAAATAATGCGGTGTAAAAGGTTTGTGTTTATTCGACCCATCCATCCACCCTGACCTCCTCCCTATAAATGCCAGTTCGTGGCTCTAAAATCCAACAGTGACCCCTTCTGGTAAAGACATGAATTACATCCATATAGTTAACGAGCCGCAGACACTGTGTATTTACGAACAAACTGTCTGACCTGTTTTTTGTTTTTTTTTTGTCGTTTTTTAAAATATTCTTTATCCTTGTTACGTGTAAACTATGTAGATTTTGTTCTTCCAGTAAAGATAGTAAAGAAGTCCAGACAGGGCTTATCTGCTCTTCTGGTCGAAGGTTAGGACTGCAGTTACTCTAGTTTCAATTTCATTTACACTTTTGGCTTCCACAATTAAGTAAATCAAGATAATCAAGGTACAGCGATAATTGTGTTAAATAATCGTGATCAGGATTTTCGCCATAAATGAGCAGGAGGTTGAATGATTGTGCCTTCTGCCTTCTAGTAGGTAGTGAAGTGTGGTTGTCCTAATAATTTTAAAATAATTTTCATTTTCCAGTTTTAGCTTCGTGTCCTCAAGCATTGTCTTGCTGTCCAGCTGAAAAAACCTAATACCTATAATTTGGTTATTTTCAAGAGGAATAAATTTAATTTTAGCTGCACATGGAAAGAATTTAACCAGGAAATAACTGTACCAGGACTGAAAAAGATCCAGACTGTTTCAGTCCTTGCAGTCCAGTTTGTTTGTGTAGCTTTGGCTTTGGCCCTGTCCACACGTGCACAGGTATTTTGGTAAATGTAGCTTTTTGTGTGTGTGTGTGTGTGTGTGTGTTTTTTGGCCACATCGTAAACAGAGTTTTAGGTTGCTGAAAACGGAGCGTTTGAAAAAATTTGATTTTCCAAAACTCCAGATCTGCATGGAAAACAAAGATTTTGTCTTGCAATGTGAAAGGTGTGCGCCGTTATGTCCTTTTCTGACATCAGACCGTGCGCCTTGTTTGTACGCTTCTGATCAACCAACATTTCTTCACGGTTAGGGTTATATCACCAGCTGTTGGATTGACACGCTGTTGACGGCGCTTGACATAGTTTTTTACTTTTTCATGTGGACGGAGGTATTTTCAAAATAAAACCGGAAAATCCCAGTTTTAAAAGATACTCATGTAGGTGTGGACATAACCTAAATTAGGTGTTGTTGATCAAGCTCTCGACCAAACAAGGTCAATTTCAGGTCCAAAAAAAACTGAGAACGACAAACACTGAGTCATGTTTGTGTAGTTAAATTAGGACTTCCTTACCAAGCTGGCTAACATTAGCTGATGACTTAGCACTTTTCCCTCTTGTCCAAATATGATCATTTCTGGCTCCAAGCAAACAAAATGGTAGCGCTCTAAAGGCTAACATTAAAACTTCAAAATGCAGAATCTACAAACTAATGGGTGACCTTAGTGTGGCTACAGCCATCTTTTATATACGAGGACTGATAAATTAGGCCTATGGATGCATCTTGCAAAGTAAGCTAGTTAGCATTAGCTGATTTGTTAGCCCTCCTGCCTCTTGGACAAATATGGTCACTTCTGGCTCCAAACAAACGAGATGGCAGCGGTCAAAATGCTTACGTTCAGGCTTCAAAATGCAGACTCAGTGCAGCCAGTGGATGACTGTAATTTGAGAATTCGATGAGCTCAAGTGAATGTTAAATTTGGATTAAAATGAAACACATTTTAACATCATTTTCTGGATTTTCTCTAATATGCACGACTTAATCGGTGGGAAGGGGTCCCTGGATGCTGGATGTTTTCCTGTCCTGTAGTAACCAGCAGTCGTCCTGCAGCGTGTAGCGCGGTCGTGTGTGTTGGGATGCTGCAGTGAAGGTAGAGTGGTCTGATGTGGGAGCAACATGAAACATCAGGCAGAATATTTTTAGGAGCTTCTTCCACACCTCCACCTCTTGTCTCTCCATCGCTCTCTCTCCTCTCTTTCTCTCTCGGTGACGGCTGCTCTCTTTTTTCCTCACTCCTCTCTCTCTCTCTCTCAGCCTCTCTTCACATTCAGCAGCTCTCAGCCTGCGAGGAAGAGGAGGAGGAGGAGAGGATGAGGCAGGGGAACAGAGTAGAGTAAAATAGAGCAGAGCGGAGTCCATGTGTGTGGAATCGGCTGCTTTATCTCGGCTGCTTCTCTCTGGGATTATTCTGAACTTCTCTGGGTTTGTTCCTCTTTTTCTGTTCGCTCAACATCTCGGAAAGTTGTTGACAAACTGATGTTGGAGGATGGATGAAGATGCTTTCCTCTCGCTCCAGAGAGATGTGAAGACGCATCACGGTGTAGCTCTTTGATTCTTCTGTATGTGGTGCGTAAATCAAGAAAATCCCTGCAGCTCCTGCAGCCATGTGTACTTCCATCAGAGCATCTGAAAGCCTGAGATGGAGGCGAGCTAAAGTGATAAATTACCCAGTAGGCATTGTGGCTTTTTTATTCTGATAAGCACTGCAATCAAGGCTTAAGTACTCAAAGCAAAATCAGCTGATTATTAATCAGGGTTTTTCTTAATTCCTTAGTAAATGCTCTCCAGGCCAATGGCGCATCTTCACTTCTGTGACTCGTGGGAACCTTGAGGGCTACTTAGAGAACAGGTATTCAGTTCTTTCACCGTGCTTTCAGCTCAGTCTCTAGGCTTCATCAGAAGGCTGTCACAGAACTGAAGACATTTAAACTTTCCATCATTCAGAGCTCCATTAGGATTTGTGATCTATTTCCAAACCCTCAGCTGAAGAGAATGTTTGAGAGAGACTTCACCGCCTTTCTTTGGATTAGTCATCAGAAAGGAAGCCTCAACATGTAAACATATACTCATACATCAACTTCATAACTGTTTAAGAAGGAAAAATATCTGTATTTCTCAGTAATTTAGTCTAAATATATCTTATCATCTGAGTTAATTTGTCAAAAAATTTCAGCAGAGTTTTTGTTCATTGGGAAGTTATGACTCCTGTGGTGAAACTTAAGAGCACGAAACATGTGAAACGGTTTTTAAGTTCTTAACTTTTGTGGATTTTAAGGATCCTTCTGGTATTTTTTTAAGCCTCTATATGTGAACATCAAGCACTGGGCGCTTCTCACAGTGGACCTCAGGCATGTTGGTGCAGTTTCTAATCATGGATCTGCCATAAGAGAGAGCATTTTTCATCCAGACTCAGTCCTTCTGAGGCCCGTCTGGCGACATGTCACCTTTTTTGGACTGAAAGGTCATCTTCTTCCGACTTGGACCAGACAGCAGGAGCAGATATTTTGTTCCTCTGTGGCTCCGTCCACCTATCGGGGAGATGGCGGCGGCTATCGCCAGCTCCCTGATCCGACAGAAGCGCCAGGCCCGCGAGTCCAACAGCGACAAGGTCGCCACTAACAAGAGACGCTCAAGTCCCAGTAAAGACCCGAGGTCTTTGTGTGAGAGACACATCTTTAGTGTCTTTAGCAAAGTTCGCTTCTGCAGTGGAAAGAAAAGACCAGTACGCCGGAAACCAGGTGGGTTGAACTATTTAAAGAGAAAAGGGTATCCAACGCTAGACAGCGTTACGGTGGGACAGGCACATGCTTGTCCTTCAGGGTTTACCATACATTTTTACACACTGACGCCATTCAGTAAAACCTGCATACACGACCCAAGTGTCGCTGCTACCAGCTCTCACACAGCTTTGTGTCCAACGTACCTGCATGAAAATTTTCCAGAGACTCCAGGCTCATGGTTTCAAGCTTCAGTTTTTTTTTTGGTTTTTTTTTGGGCTCTACTAGAGTACAGTGGGGGAAATAATTATTTGGTCCCCTGCTGATATTGTTAGATTGCTCACTTACAAAGAAATGAACAGTCTCTAATTTTTATGGTAGTTTCATTTTAATGGAGAGAGACAGAATATCAACCAAAAATCCAGAAAAAATACATTACATAAAAGTTATAAATTGATTTGCATGTCATTGAGTGAAATTTGATCCTCTACAACCCAGCCAGAATTCTGGCTCCCAGAGATTGGACAGATTACAATCAATCAATCAGTTACAGATACTCCTGATCTCAACTCATTATGTGTATAAAGCACACCAGTCCACAGAATCAATTTCTTCTATTCCAACCTCTCCACCACCATGGGCAAGACCAAAGAGCTATCAGGGACAAGACTGTAGACCTCCACAAGGCTGAAATGGGCTACAAGACCATCAGCAAGAAGCTTGGTGAGAAGGTGACAACTGTTGGTGCGATTATTCAGAAATGGAAGAAATATAAAATGACCATCAGTCACCCTCGGTCTGGAGCTCCATGCAAGATGGGGCCTCATGGGGTGAGGATGATCATGAGAAAGGTGGGGGATCAGCCCAAAACTAAACAGGAGGAGCTTGTTAATGATCTGAAGACAGTTGGGACCACAGTCACCAAGAACACCATTGGTAACACACTACGCCGTAATGGATTGAAATCTTGCAGCACCCGCAAGGTCCCCAAGAAGGCACATGTACAGGCCATTCTTAAGTTTGCCAGTGAACATCTAAATGGTTCAGAGAAGGCTTGGGAGAAAGTGCTGTGGTCAGATGAAACCAAAATCGTGTTTGGAGTTAGAGAAATGCTGAGTAATAACCAAAGAACACCATCCCCACAGTCAAGCATGAAGGTGGAAGCATTGTGCTTTGGGGTTGTTTTTCTGCTAAGGGTACAGGACAGCTTCACCGCATTGAGGGGCCAATGGATGGGGCCATGTACCATAAAATCTTGGATGAGAACGTCCTTCCCTCAGCCAGAACACTGAAGATGGGTCGTGGATGGGTCTTACAGCATGACAATGACCCAAAACATACCACCAAGGCAACAAAGGAGTGGCTAAAGAAGAAGCACATTAAGGTCACGGAGTGGCCTAGCCGGTCTCCAGACCTCAATCCTATAGAAAATCTGTGGAGGGAGCTGAAGGTTCGAGTTGCCAAGCGGCAACCAAGAAACCTAAAGGATTTAGAGAGTTTCTGTAAAGAGGAGTGGGCCAAAATCTCTCCTGAGATGTGTGCAAACCTGGTGACCAACTACAAGAAACGTCTTACCGCTGTGCTTGCCAACAGGGGTTTCTCCACCAAATACTGAGTCATGTTTTGCTTGGGGGTCAAATAAATAATGTGTTTTTTCTGGTTTGTTGGCTGATATTCTGTCTCCATTAAAAATGAAACTACCATTAAAAATTAGAGACTGTTTGTTTCTTTGTAAGTGAACAAACTTGCAAATTCAGCAGGGGATCAAATAATTATTTCCCCCACTGTATGTGTACTATGACCCATGCAGAATTATCCTGCAGTGATTTGCAGACATATATTGCACATTGATCTTGAGTATTTCTGTGTGAATGAACTCATCCTAAACTTTCATGTGTACGAGGCAACAGGGAAAAGGACAGAAATATAGTCACCACAGCCTACAACATTGGTTTGTGTATTGTGTGAGCTGAGCATTTTTTCATACTTCATACTTACTTCATAGTACTCGGTTTGCCTATGAAAGGGAACTAAATGGGCTTCATGTTGTACGAAACAAAACTAGAAACAAACTATAAAAACCATAAAATCATTTGGAAAGTGTTTACTGAGGTCATAAAACAAGTCAGTGTAATAATTTAGCAGGAACCAACAACCAACACCTGTGGCAAGGTATTTAACCCCTGGAGGGCACTGAAATCAAAAGGTAAAGGCCCACACACATTAAAGCAATTATGCAAAAATTCAACAAGTGTTCTAAAAAATATATTTTGAGTGATAATAATAATTAAAAAAACAACATCTGGGATAAGAAAAAAACTTGTCATGGGCCGAGAAGGCCTCTTTTAATACCAGGACTCACACACGACTCAGGAAACAGTACTGACCGAGTTTACAGTTTATTTGGAATGGGATAATAAACAGTTCACAGCTCGGAAGCCGGCG
The DNA here is from genome assembly GCA_015106735.1 of Paratilapia polleni. NCBI lineage: Eukaryota > Metazoa > Chordata > Actinopteri > Cichliformes > Cichlidae > Paratilapia > Paratilapia polleni. The sequence continues at coordinate 435 of VUQI01054508.1, read as the reverse complement.
AGTCAGGTCACAGGTGTGTACTGGAAGAAGAGAAAGATGATTAATCAGAGAATCCACTGAGATCCACTTACTGGGTGAGGGCAGGACGAGCAATCTTACTTGGGGGAATCCGGTGATGCATTGGAGCCAGGGGTTCACTTTCTGGAGGAGACGTTGGAGGGAGGACAGGCAGGTGAATGGTTTTAGGAGTGAATCCAGTAGGTCCAGAGACGGGGAGCAAATGACAGGTGAGATTATCCTTGAATGGATACGGGGAACTGAAACGAGAAACAGAGCAGCCACAGGTGAGTAACAAGATTTCCAACTTATTGGTATATCTAAAGGTAGCCTGATTACCGCACGGATGAGCAGACAATCTGGCGAAGGTGGAGTGCTTGAACTGGTCCTTAAGAGCAGGCAGGTGATGAGGGATGCGGTGCAGGTGCTCTGTAGAGG
>VUQI01054503.1:9268-24359 GCA_015106735.1 Paratilapia polleni | reverse complement strand
CTGAAAACACCCAAAAAAAAAAAAAAAAAGTCAATTTTCACCATGTTTGTAAGAATCGAATGTCCTATTAATCAGGCTCTGGACTGTAGGCGAACAAACTCCTCTGTAAACACATTCAGAACACAGACATACTCATAACATATTCAGTACTATCAGATTGGAGATTTCTGGCTCAGAGTATGAGAAAAAAAAAAAAAACATTTAAAGAAAACTGCCTTTAAAAGGTAAGCATCTTAGAAATCTCATACAATTTAATTGAAAAATAATTTAAAACTTTTCAATCATAAAGACAATAACTTTTTGTATTACAAGTTTTCTAAAAAATAAAAATTTAAAAAAAATTTGCAAATGAGCAAATGTAACATAAATAGAAATGTACATATAAATAGATATGTGCAAATTAGTGCACATATCTATTTATATGTGCACTAATTTGCAAATATTTCAAACTAAGTGTCATAAAATAAACACATAAATGTGTATTTTCTCTCCGCTAGTCTAAAAGAAAACAGATTAAATAAACAAAATCTCAAAATTAAAACATGTCTGTGCCTTAAACCATGGACGGATTATCATGACCACGGGCTTTGGACATAAACTTGCAAAGTTCCCACCTGCCTACTCATGTAACACTGCATGTGTACTAAGCACACAGAGTTTGGTTGCACAATGGCACAAGGCAAAACAAATACAACATGCATTTCTTTAAACTTATATTTATTATTTTGACATGTTAAATTACTGCTATTCAGTAGGGGTTTTTGGAGGTGGGGTCAATATAGCATAATATGGTGATATTTTGTGTGGCAATAACGTATCGATGCAGGAACACTAAATATCGATATTTTATTATATAAATTTCAAATGCAAATCAAACTTTTTAGTACAAGAATAATAAAATCAATTGTTGATCAGCTCCTCTTTCTGAGCAAGAATGCTGACATTCCTTCACTGTCCAAATGTATTACTTTTATAGGGCAGCAACAAACAGGGCATTTTACTTATTTTAATTTAAGAGAACATTTTTTATTTTATTTCAAGTTAAGCTTTTTATTTATTTAACGTAAAACGACATTTTTTGGTTTATTTTAATTTAACAGTAATTTACTTTCAAATTCTTCATGCAGCCCCCCCCCCCCTTCAGTTGCTTAAGTATCGCAATTCTCAGCATATTGCAGAATGTATAAAATTGCAATAATATCGTATTGTGAGATAAGTACTGTGATAAAATCGCATTGTAGGGTCTCTGGTGATTCCCACCTCTCCTATTCAGTGCCATCTACAGCGTAATATATACATCTGAAAGAGTCAAACACACACTAATGTAAGTAATACTGCAGTGAAAATATTCTAAATAAAGAACAGGCTCTTCTTTGTTCAGACGTCTCCATGTTAGTTAAATTCTAACATGCTGAACATTTGACATGAAGCGTCAAATAGTGTTAACTGTATATATTAGGAAAATGTTGAATATAATCCACATTCTAGCAACCCCACCCCCCACAGGAGCTGTCAGAGAGTGCAGTCAGCTTCCCTCTGTGCCTGGTCTGGTAGTGCTAGCGCTGCTGCTTGGGCTGGCACCATCCTGCTGACAGTTTACACTTTACCGACCCACTGAGTGCGCCTTCCTTCCATCGACTGTCCATGCTTTCCCCATGCCAGATTGAAAGCTGACATGTGACTTGTAACCTACATCACGATGACGTGATTCAATCCACTAATTTACAAAACATTCAGACAATTTTAGAATCATGCTACATTTTCAAAATCCCTTTACTTCTATATTTAAAGTCAATAACACTGTACAGATTGAATACATCTGAAGGCCAGAGACCCCAGAGGTGTGCCCACTTTGCACTCTGTCAATGCTTAACTACAACTAGTTTGTAGCACATGTATAGTTTTAAAATTCACGTTTCCATATTTTGCAATGCAATGACACGTGAAGGGAAACTTAGTTCATACAGATATGGAGAAAAATAAATATGCATTTGAGTATAGAAATAAATTAACATAAGACAAAAAGTCCTTTAAACTGGATAGGCTGCAAACATGAACCTCTCTGTCCTTCTATTCATACATTCTTACTTGAGGATCTTTTGGCAGTTGCAGCAATAAAAATCTGCTGCTGTGCAATTGCACTATAAAACTCACTCTTACATACCTCACATTTCTCCCCCACAGTTGCCTTTACAGCTGGCTCCTCTGATCCATTTTCCTCCTCCGTGTGTACGTCGGCCTCGTTCGTCTCCTCTGACAGAGAGACCACCACCCTCTCCTTTTCTCCCGGCACCACCACCTTCACCCCCCGCTGAGCCAGCAGCTCTCTCGCAAACTCTGTGATCACAGCACATCTGGAAACGAGAAAAGGATTGCATCTTTCTAAATGTATGCTGGAGATAAAGATGATAACAGGGTACAACCAGAGCAATAACAATTCTCAGGACAATTTCTCTCCTCACAAGTTCTGTAATTCCTTCCACACAGAAAGGACAATAAATGACCAGTAATCACTTAGAAAAATCACAAATCTTGCTCTGCAGTTTCTTGCAATTGCTGACCTATCTTGTCAAACACACTCAAAGCATGACTGTCAAACTGCAACTGAGTGATGGACTGGCTACATGAAGTTTTCAGTCTTGTGCTGCTGAGAAGGTTTTAGGTTTTCAATCCTCGGTGTTATTCTGTAGTAGAATCTCTAAAACTACCTAACAAAAATTTATGTTAAATTTAATAAAATGGAATTGATAGAAGTTTTTATGAAGAACTGGTTGGTTTTTTTTTTTTTGGTCCAGACGGCACCATCATGTGGCCAATGGACAAAAATATAGTGTACTACTTTGTGGCACAAAACAACATTTTTCATCGTGATCTTTTGATTGGACCAAAGACTGTATATAAAGGATGGATGTAGCCACTGTGATGTCAAGCATTAATTAATGAAGTCCTCGAGCTGAGCATTTCTTTTGTTCTACTAACTCTTTTAGGCTGTTTTCATAAGTGTATGTAATGGTAATGATACAGTTTGATTTATAGTACTGTGTTGAATTTCCTACAAGAATGCCCCCTATTGGGCCCCATAGTAGGCAATCTTGTAGTCTGGATTTATACTGGTGCACTGGTGTCTCTGCCTTGCTCTGCCATCAGGAATAAAAGTGGTCTGTACAAGTTGGCTAATTAGCCTTGAACAGCAGTTACTTTGACTGAAACACAGGAAGGAGAGAAGACTTCAGAACAGACTGAGTATATACACATATGTTCAAACTGGCAGAATACAAGCATAAAGAACAAGCTACATACAATTACTGCCTACTACAATTTGTTTCGTCCTTGTGCTAATCAAACTACAACACAGGGTATAGAGCTACGCTGCAGATTTATCACAGTACTATAACTCAGTTGTAACACTGAGCTAATTACTTACATGAGCATGTTTCTAACTCTCTGATGCTTAGGTCTGATGAGGTGGGGGGAGCTGTACTGCATGTTCATATGGACTGATTCTGTGTGGGTTTTTTGGACGAATAACCAAATATGATTTCTGACCAGTTTTGACAGCACTACTGCAGGGTAAGTGCAGACGTTTGTCAATCACAAGCTAAGGCCGCCTTAAAGCATACACTGCTTCCGCTGTTTTTACTCTAAATGGAACCAGAGTTTACCAAATTAACATCATGTTGTATTTAATATGACTTGAACTTACTGACTGAGACCATAAACTTATCAGTAAAATGTTTACTGAGGTCACAGATCAAGGGAGAGGTTCCCATAGACTGTAACCAGAGCAGTCGCCCTCTGCTGGCCATAAAAAGAATGCAGGTTTAAGGGAATACTTCATTGGCTTTACTTTTCAGACCCAGAGAGACTATGTCCATCTTTTATATACAGTCTATGGCAAAGTCTGATCAGACTTACTGTCATGTCACCTCTCAAAGGACCATTTGAGCCAGGAAAATCTTGGATTTAGACACCGATTTATTATTTTATCAAAATAACATCAAATGATACTTTTACTGCTACTGGCTGTGTTTACCATTTCATAATATCCTGCAATTGTCAATTACGTTCACATTTGATGCTGTTCGGCAGAAATCAGTTTTACTTTTAACCTGTAGAAGATTGTGCAAACTTGGCAAGAGCCAATAAGGCTCAAGTTCATACTCACGTTAGATCTCTGTTAAACTCCTGGACTGGGTTATAAAACACCTCATTGGCACTGGGAAACAAGATGGCTGCCTTTCCCTCTTTAACCACCGTCTCTCCAGGTAACAGTCCCACTGAAGGTGTCGCCTCCTGGCTGCCTGCAGTGTCAGTGGTGGATGGGCCTGTGCCTTCTGCTGAAGATTCAGCAGGTGCAGGTGGAGGGCTGGTGGTGGGAACCTCGGTTTCCATAAATCTCACTCCCCTGCTTTCAGCAGCAGCACCGCCAACACTCCACCAAAATGCCTGCCTGGCTGAATGAGTGCAAGAAGGGTGCAGGTGATGGGAGATGACGAAGGGGAGCAGTCGGGCTGTCCGCACCAGCATAAAGGCACGACAGGCTGCAAAGAGACACACTCTGCGAATGTCTTAAGAAGAAAGAATCTCTATACTGTAGGTATGTTGATTTAAAAAAAAACTCAGTTTCCTTACAAAAATTGCAATTGAGATTAAAATCAGATTAACTGCCATCTTTACATCGTGCCACGTTGAGGCTTCATAACACTGAGTCCAAAACCAAACCAATGGGTGACGTCACATTGGCAACATCCATCTTTTACAGTCATGTGAAAAAGACAGTTTTCACAGGACTCTATGCACACCTATGTAAAAGGTAAAGGTGTACTCTATGTACACCTTTACTGCTTCCATAGGAATTAAGGGGGTAAGTAGAAGGCAGGTGCTGCTAATCAAATACACTTGATTAATTGATCATCAGCAAGTGTGAGCACCTCTATAAAAGCAGGATTTTTGGCAGTTTGCTGGTCTGGAGCATTCAGGTGTGTGTTAACACAATGCCACAATCTTCCCAGGAGTGGACGTCCCAGCAAATTCACTCCAACGTCAGAACGTGCAATGCTCAGACAAAAAACTGCAAGAAACCCAAGAGCTACATCGAAGACTCTACAGGCCTCAGTTAGCATGTTGAATGTTAAAGTTCATGACAGCACAATTAGAAAAAGATGGAACAAGTATGGCTTATTTGAAGGGTTTCCAAGACAAAGCCTCTTCTCTCTAAAAAGAACATGGTAGGCTTAGGTTTGCAAAGTTGCATCTGAACAAACCACAAGACTTCTGGAACAATGACCTTTGGACAGACAATACCAAAGTGGAGATGTTTGGCCATAATGCACAGCACCACATTTGGTGAAAACCAAACACAGCATATCAGCACAAACACCTCATACCAGCTGTCAGCACTGTGGTGGAGGGGTGATGATTTGGGCTTGTTTTGCAGCCACAGGACCTGGGCACCTTGCAGTCATTGAGCTGACCATGAACTCCTCTGTATACCAAAGTATTCTAGAGTCAAATGTGAGGCCATCTGTCAGTTTAAATTTGGCCCAAACTGGGTCATGTAACAGGATAATGATCCCAAGCACAGCAGCAAATCTACAACAGAATGGCTGAAAAAGAAAAGAATCAAAGTGTTGCAGTGGCCCAGTCAAAGTCCAGACCTCAACCTGATTAAAAAGCTGTGGCAGGACCTTAAGAGAGCCAGTATAAATGAATGAATCATATGTCCTGGCTCCTGGGTGCTCTATCCAGGCACCCACCCACCCCTACCACACCAAACAAAATACTTCCAATAAAGAAAACACATCTGAGGTGCTAAATGTGAGAATGGCCAAATGTCCGGACTTCACTCTCCTGATGCTGTCTGGAGTTCATGTGTGAAAACTACTTTAAAGAATCAAAGGTGGATGTAAGGTGCTCTACCAGCACATTGTGGGCCAAACACCCTGTATGTTGGTTTTTCTACGGTCATAATATTGGACATGTCAGTGATCACCTACACAGGTAATAGCACTGTAGTTAGTTAACTGTTCTCTAATATAAGCCAGTACTGCATGGTGTACAGATCACCTCTAGGTGATTCTGCTGAATAAGAAGCTAAGCTTTTGTTAATCTCGTCATAACTGTCTCCAATTCATCAATGAAAAGAAATGAAATCTTCATGAGCCTGACATGTTTTCATTTTTGTTTGAGAAAAGCTTTACGCAGTGTATTAATTTTCTGTCAATGAACTAACCCATGTGTGTGGTTCACACAAGACCCATGCATGTCGGCTGATTTATTTTAACTGCAGTGTGACTGAGCACATTCAATTGCGTGGATTTTTAAACCTTTTTAATAGCAAATTAACCTGTAAATGCTGTCGACCAAATGTGAAAACAGTTCATCATGGCCATCAAAAGCTCCATGGTCTCCTCTCAGTGACTGAGGAGGTTTGAATTTGTTAAATGGCTGCTTCAGAGTAGAGGCATTGATGGATTAATACACTTGTAGCACCTCGGTCTACCTGGGGATTAAGTACAACGTCTTCTGAAATGCACCTTTAACTGACCTTTAACGCTTTTAGCCTTTAGCTCTTTAATAAAATAACACTAAATTCACGTATAGCCGTTAAACTGGAGCAAACGCGGCTGTTCCTTTGAGTTAGCTGCCTACGTTAAAGTTGTTGTCGGTGCTGCATACATGAACCCAAAATAACAATGATTAGCATGTTCACTAGCTAGGCTAAAGAATCAGCGTTAAACGCGTTTACCTGTGTCACCTCCTCTGCGTGGACACTGCTTTCCTGTTTTAGTCAGAGGTTTTATTTCCAAAGCGTGAGGCAGTCCCTGTGCTGTCTGTTTACTTGCTGCTACGCTCCGCTTGCAGTTCGCTCTCACGTTAGCACATGGAAGCTGCCATGTTTGAGCGACTCTACGGAAACCGGCGCGGCCAGAAAAGAGAGAGCGAAAGAGAGCGAGATAAAGCTACTCCGCTCCCCCCGCCCCTCCGCCTGCAGCCGTGTACTGTCAGGGAAACGGTGTAACGTGAGGACACATGAGGGAGAGGGTCTATCGTTCTGCCGCTGCACATACTGGCCTACTTTCACCCCGCAGTGAACATGCGAGGAAACTGGAAAACACATCAGTCTGCTTTCATGAATAATCTAATTTAATCTCACCGTGCCCGAAGTTAGTGATGCATTCTGATGAAAAGGCTAAACATAGCCTATGGATTAACTCAGACCTATGATGTGAGGAGATAACCGGTGCCTTAGAGAGAATAAGGTCAGCGCGGGTCAGTGCTGTGAAGCTGCAAGCGTCGTACAGGAACAGTAAGTGAAATGTAGGGCGTTATTGCATGACAATGATGAGGCGAAGACAATTAAAAGCTTGCGTTTGTGCTGTTCTTTCCCTTTGCCTGCATTAAGAATGCTGTCATACTTGAGGTAGTGTGTACAAAGGGTCAGGGTCAGATATGATTTATGTATTTATTTCCTGCCATTCTAATTTTTGGAGTTACATTTTAATTTTATTGCTGCAGAGTGTGAAGTTGGAAAGCAGCACATTGAACTAGACGAGCTGCAGTGGAAATACAGAAGGGTTTTTTTTTTGTTTTGTTTTTTTGCACAATATCAACAGTGCAGTCCTGAAGAGGGTCACTGTGTCAGTGTCTCTGTTTTGTGCTTCTGTGGCAATCTAATTACCACACAGCAAACCTGAACCGGTGAATGTTCCAGCAGATGAAAACCCCACATTTGTTCAGAGAATGGGAAGGATATAGGAGCCCAGCTTGACCTTCCTTACAATAGGGTGGACCCCTTGGAAAGTTATAAACTATTTCAGATGCTTGCACATTTGTTTGTTTGACTCTGTTGTATTCTACTGCATTTAAAGGGAAGAATTTGTATACTTTGTACCCACTATTTAACGGCTTAAACGGGTTAAAAATGGTGCATAAAGCTGCTAATTAAATTAAAAGTGTGTAAAGATTAAAAAATTGCTTTACTTTTGATTTGCTAGTGAATTGTGATACTTTCTGGATGTATTAAAATGTGCACCACAATGTGCCATATGAGTACAGTAACAATATATTAACAGTTTGAGTTCCTGTTGCCTTCCTATCACCTCGATGCAGTCTGGTGGACTCTCCTCTGACCTCTGACATTTTCACCCAGAGAACTGCAGCTCACTGGATATTTTCTCTTTTTCAGACCATTCTCTGTAAACCCTAGAGATGGTTGTGTGGGAAAAATCCCAGCAGATCAGGAGTTTCTGAAAATCTGTTTGAATTTCAGCAGGTCGTCTTGACCGTGTCCACATGTCTAAATGCAATGAGTTGCTGCCATGTGACTGGCTGATTAGATATTTGTGTCAACAACCAGTTGAACAGGTGTACTTAATACAATGGCTGGTGAGTGTATTTCAAGATCCATTGTTCTCTAAATATCAGATAAATATTAGACTTAAAAGTCTACACCCTCCACGTGCTAGTAATAAGATCCCTGAACGAAACGTATTCAAATATTACACATTTTTACAATCTAATCTAAAAGTATTCCCCAGAATTTTGTGAGTCCCTCTCATGCCCAAAAACCAAGTCCACGTGACTTTGCGATTTTTTTCACACAGGGTGCAGATTTATGGACTGCTGCCTCAACACAAGGAACCTCAGCTTGTATTTTGGGTTAAACTACATTACTTTGACATCATGCATTAGAAGAACATCTCTTCTTTTTTTTCTGTTGTATCAATCTAAATGAATACACTGTCAAACTCAAACCTGAGATTTCCCTGCAGCACAGTGGATCATATGTTCAGCTGACATATACAGTGTCCATGTGTGAGCATACTTTTGGCACAGGTGGCACCCCATAGATCTCTCTGTGTTTTAATGTGAGCAGTTTGGCAAAATAATACAGAGGTGGTTACACCTCACACATCCCATTTTGTTCCTGAAACAGACGCTCAGCTCTCGTGGTAAAGACTAAGTTATGTCTGATTGAGTCAAATCTTTTATGTTAAAGCTATCTTTGGTGGTGCTTGTATTTGTCCTGGATAAAGGATTTTTATAGGCTACAACTTGATCAGTATGGCTCTCTCCCACCGAGTGCTTGAGTTACACTGAAAAGCAATATATTGCACATACAGTAGGCTCTCTCACACTCCCTGTCATATATCTACCATCTGTTTATTTAGTGGTTTGCACCCAGCTTCCATAAAATGGGACATGGTTGACTGTGAGCGGAGAAAAAAAAAAAAGAGGGGTTCTGCTTCTAGTGTACGCACACAAACCTGAACATCTGGATGGGGGCGCTGTGACAATGAATGCCCAGAGAGCGTGGCGCTATACATCTGACACAGGAGAATTATAGAGTTAATAGTATTTGGCATGACAGGGAGAGAGAGCGGGGAGCGCAGTGCCGTGCCTGAATGCAGTCTCATCCTGTTTAGTATTCACTGTGCGCAGCGCCTGGAGGCCCCGGAGGGCTCACCTGCCCGGAGTCTAGACGCACTCTCAGTACACATTAGACAGCGGGGATCGAACCAGCAGGCTTCACGTCCGTGCGGTGTCGGGGTATTGGAGGGAATTGGTTCCAGCACCAAAGACACGGCGGTGAGTGAGTGGGGTTGAGTGGGTGGACTGGTGGGTGGGGCTCAGACAGTTGGGTCGGCTGGGGACGCTGCCTGTCTACCTGCCTGCAGCGGCGCGTGGGCTCGAACCTGTGGTCCGTTATTCCTTCAGATGTAATCGGATTACCTCCAGATTTAATGCTGTTAGGCTACATCTGTTGTTACATTACATGTATAATTATTTCTCTGTCTTTCTATCTATCCTCTATATTATTTCTATCTTATTTTAACCTTCATTCCAAATGGAATAAAAACAATTTAGCCTCATGTAAAATGAAAAAAGGTAAAAAAATAAAATAAAATAAAATAAAATAGAACATATACATTTCGACATGAAAAAAAAATCCCAGTATTTCTAAATGCAGCAAAATTAACTTTCCCCGTCATTGTCTACAGTGAATGGAAAACAAACTGAATGTGGGGGTGAGCCTATAATTTACCCTCAACTTGTATTTAAGGGCTTTGGAGACAAATTAAAGATTTTGTGAGGTTTACTTTGATTACCACCCAGGTAAACTTTTATTTTACTTTGGTTTTAAGTTATTAGACCATACAACTTTTACTTTTTTGATATAAAAACACTAATACATCTATATAATTTTAGATTAGGCTATTAGGCACCTATGAACTGCTGACATTACAGCAGACATCTGGTGAAGTCTTCTCAAAAGTAGTTAATAAAATAGTGCCGACAGCCTCTTCATCTGTCTGTCTGTCCGGCCGATCGGTAGCTCTGCGATCTGTCTGCAACCCCTGGGAGAGTTAAGAAAAAAAAATCCCCGCTCTGCTCCTCTGCGTCCTCCTCCTCGATAGCTCCGCGCTCTTCTCCTAGTCCGCACGTGTGTTTGCGTGCGTGCCCGCGCGCGCGCGCACACACACACACATGTAAAGTATGTATGTGTATGCATGAATTGTGTGCGTGCTCCGGCTGCTGGTTCACAGCATACAGTCACAGTGAATGAGTGTCTGTAGCGAGGCGGAGGGAGACACTAGACCGCTTCTGCGTTGCTCCTCCATTGAAACACTTTCCAGCGGAATACAGCCGAGGGGTGAGTTTAAGCGCGGCGGGTCACCGTGTGCAACGGTTCGGACTCGGACGGGGGAGGACGGGTTGGTCAGTTGTCCGTGTCCGCCACTGTGTGTTTGTATGTGCTTAAATTTGTATGTGGGTGAATTTAGATAGAGGTGGTGGTGTATGGTCTTCGGCGTTTTGTTGAAGTGGAGGTTAGGCTATTGTTTTTTAGGGGAGTGGGGTGGTAAAGTTGTGCTGGCTACTATGGGGGATGGGTGCTTGGGGACAGACCAAAACTTTAACCACTTCACACCGGCTTCACTCACTCGTCGCCGCGGGCTGCCCCTCGGTGAGTGTCTTCATGAGACCTCGGCTCCTCTTTCTCTAACATTCCTGAACTTTCTCAAAAACTACCTGATGTTTGGGGATGACGTGCATTTTTTTTTCCTTTTTAATATGTTGCGTTTGAAGAACACTTGTGGTTGCTTATTTGTCTAATATCATGGTATGGGCTGCTGTCGGTAAACGGGTTAAGATTTTACAGCCAGCCCCCTACTTTCCTTTCCCCTCCTCTCCTGTCTTCTCTCGCCATGCCGGATCCATCCGTCTGTCTCGCCCACAGTTGCAGGGCATTTGTGTCCCGGGATGACCTGTTGATGTCGGCTAAAGATGGAGTGCCAGGATCGCCCTCCGCTATAGACCCCCCTCTTCTCCTGTAAAAAAAAAAAATTAAAATAAATAACGTTAAGAATCTTAGTTCATCCAAGTGAGGATAGCCCTGTGTGGTTCCCGAGTCCGCTTTTTGGTGGAGATGTAATAAATCATTTATTCGCTGTGATATATCATAAGCGACATTTTGGAGGGGAACAACGCGTGTCTGTCCCATGTCGGTAGCTGCCATTCGGCCGGAGGAGGAGGGAACTCGGTCTTAACGGACATCACATCGCGCTGGCACGGAGCGAGGGAAGACGGGAGAGCACGGAACTGCTGAATATTTTATCCCCCTCGACTATTTTTGTGGCACACATTTTGTGCCCCCGGTCCCTCAGACGATAAACGTGTGTGTTGAGGGGAGTTGAAAACCAGCATTGACATTCAAAAATAAAGGAGAAGAGCTCTCTCTTTTTTTTTTGTCCCTTTTCCGCTGCCGCCCCCTCCCTCGCTCCCTCCCTCCGCTGAATGCACGCACACACCGGCCCGGGCCAGTTGAGGACTCCCAAATCCTACCGGGCATCGAGGCTGGCACACGGCGGGGCACCGAGAGCTCTCTGCTCGCTCTGACTGCCCTGCTGCACCGAGGGTGGCGGGCTCTTTCTCTCCGAGGCGTCCGCCAGCGAGACTCTGCGAGACTTTCATGTGAGATTAATTGATGTATAATTGATGTGTATAAATGATATTTCGTTTTTGAAGTTTCTGCTCTAGTCGTGCTCAAGGGAGGCTACAACTATAGCCACATTGTGATGCCTGTCTACTCACGAGTGTCGGCAAATACTGCATTTTCAGCCTTAAACGGCTGCAAACTAAAGACCACCCAAGGCTGGAGTTTATTACATGTAATTTAAAGCCTTGTTTGTGAGTTGTATGCATGTGTGAAGTGTTTTACTTCTGCCAGTGTTAGCCTTAGCTTTAGCCTGCTACTTGCTAACAGGCCACCTTTAACCTCCCCAAACCAGGAAACTGATTATGATTAGGCAGTGATTGATGTTGATATCAAAAGCTTGTGTTCACATAGTTGCTGAGGTTTATTGTGTGGCAGTAAAATAAATAAATAAATAAAAAAAAGACTGCAGTAATCAAGTTTTGGTGTTGGGGTGTTCACAGGAACATGTGGTTAGTTTGCATAAACCAGAGTTTTGGGTGCTGGATGTGAATTTTAAAAGTTGCAGAGGAGTCAAACACACACACACACATGCAGTCACACACTCTGTTTAGCATGGAGTCAGAGCACATAATGGGGCACATGGGGACTAGAGGGCAAGGGTCAAGTAGTGTGAATTAACTCCTCCTTTATGTTTCTTGGAAGTTGTTGTGACCTCTGACCTGTGAGGAGGAAAAGGTGCCTGGTGTGACATGTCAATGCCGCAGTGTGTAAGGAAACCAAATCGCATGAAAGAAAATGTTAGCTTTTAAAATGTTCAAATTTTTATCAAAAATGATGTGAATATCAGCAACCATAGACATTGTGACTTGGTGTGATGTTTGCTTTATTTTTTGCCTTTGAATACTGTAGTTTTTTTATTTATTTTTTTTTAGCAGTCATACTTTGTCTTGGCAACTGCTTATTATTCATATGATTGCACATATTTACACCTGGAAAAAAACCCACAGGCATCTCACTATTGGTCGCTGAGATGCTCCACTGGGACATTTGTCAGTTCAATTGCTTGCTCAAGGCCACGGGAAGTGCAGATGTTAGGGAGCAGATCGTGCATTTTTAGTGCCACACAGAGGTCAAAAACAGTCATTTTTAGTCTTTCTTCTCTATCAAAACACTGTTTTGTAAAGACAACCCATATTACCGAGTAAGATCATTATGTTCTTATTAAAGTAGGAGTAATGCATGTAAACAAATCCTGGATAGGACCCAAATTGCACTGAGTAAATATCACTCTGAGCCACTACAGTTGAATTTTAATTGCATTTATTCAATGCATATTGATTTCTTTACATCGACACAAGCTGTCAAGCCACAATAATGTGTCCAGGTACAATAGCAGGCAAAAACTAACTTTCTTATTGACAAAGCATTATTGATGAAAAAAGAATAGGTAGGAGAAAAGTAACCTATATACAATGCACTCTGTAATAGAGACCTGATATAATGAGAGTGTTTTTCAGAACAAATTGTACAGAGTGCTCCCAATCCATTAATCCGTCTGTGATCATAATTGTCCTCGTACAGAACAGGACTGCACAATTGATTAAGCGTAATTATATTGTAGAGCAGTTTACACAATTAATAAACATAGTAATATTTAGCAATTTTGAGGCGTTTTATTTCACTTTGTGTCGTGGGTGCTGTTGAAATTTATACGCTGATAGCCAAGGCTGATATTTTATCGGTGCAGTTCAGAATAGTCTGCACTAAAATAAAAATGTAAACACCTTTGCTGAAAAGTGTAGCAGTGGAGTTGTAAATAGACATGTTTTACTCTTCCCTTTCAGCCCCACTGTCATAGTTTCCATGCCTACATCAATCAGATTTAATTAGTTACTATAAACTTAATTAATTATGATGGAATGCTGATGGCCCCCTATTCTCGGTGCTGCCCTTATGTAGGCGTAAGGCAGGAGCTCAGGACTGCTTTAGTCCAATTTGTTCACCCTTTATTTTTCAGCCAGGGAAGGTTTGCTGAGTGCGCATGCCACAGCAGCACCCTGCTTCACATTCACACCTGCAAGTTTTACAGTACCACCGCTATCTTTTATTGCTGGCCAAGGAGAAGCTCAACTGGAGGAGTTAGGGTTTAAAGGGAAAAATCCACGTCCAGATACGCTGGTGTTGTTTTATAATTCTGATGGAAGTCATGCCAGGAGTGAGGCTAGTTTGTGAAAAGTTGTAATTTTCTTGTTTCGTTAACCTTAGCTTTGCAAAAACCCTCTTTGTGTAAGTTTCCAAGAGGGACTCTCGGTGATTAAAGCGTTGGTCGCTTTTGGGCTGTATACTGAATGTGTGGTTCTAATGAGAGGTTTTGAAACTAGAGACATTGTCGTGTGTCTTGCCTTGTCGTTTAGATGATGTTAAAGTTGTTGCCACCATCAACAAAGTTATTGCTGCCCAGTTTTTCATTGATGTAGGTGGTTAAAGTGTTTTATGTTTTAGAGCTCTTTCCAAGGTCACTTTCACAAGGTTTATTTGTTATGTAGCAGTTTTTCTTTTTAATGCTGTATATACTGTTTTTGTTGTACATATCTGTATACCATTGTACATACCTATATACTATACATATATACTGTCAACTTCCCATGTGTATACTGTATATATAGTAACCAGTTATCCATCCCTTATTTATTCCAACATCTTTGCACTCTGCACCATTGTATATAAATATGCTATACATGTTGTTATTGTCTGTATTGTCTGTTTGTCTATTCTGTGTACATTGTGACCAAGGAAAAAAACAAAACAGAGCCCAATTCCTTGTATGTGCACACATACTTGGCCAATAAAGCCATCGCATTTGAACCAAATCAGGTTGGTTGTTGGTTCCGACTGTCCTGTGGAAAGAATAAACTGAAAGTGGCTATCTCTAGCAGTGTGACCCAAAGGAAAAAGCTGTCCAGCATAGTCAAAACAATCTGTCAGTAACAAACTTTGCACCCTGTCATGCTTGTTTGTAACATTTCCATCTGTGTTCATAGGCCAATTTGGAGTAGATGCCATTGTTACACTGCTGCTAGGGTTTTCACAATACTAGGATTTCAAACTCGATGCTCAATACCATTGGGGGGGGGGGGGGGGGGGGCCACA